>CM043016.1:79760039-79904894 GCA_023690525.1 Holotrichia oblita | reverse complement strand
GTCTGGCTATCATACAACTCTCGCGGTGTAGTTTTGTGTGTGTAAATTGTGTTCAAACGGTTTGGTGATAGCATCATATCGCCTTTTATAATTCCGCGCTGTTAATCACTTTGATCCCAACAGTGAATGGCAAGTCAATCCGAAAATAAACTCTCTAAAAAAAGTCACCATCCCTCCAGAGAATTGAACCGCGGCTCCTATCGTCCTCCCACAACGATAGTCAGCAGCCCAACCACTGCGGTCATCGACCCGTAATTTAAATAACTGTGTAAAAGTTATAATCATTTTCACAATCCTTGACGTTTTTAGGACTCCAAAATTATTACAAAATAATTATCTGTTATTGAGTTTTACTTAATTAAACTTAAAATTGGGTTTGTCTGAGCCTCTTCACGTTTTTACTAAAATTAATCGCCCAAACAGCATCTACTTCATGTTTTATATAAGAAAATATAACCGATGCTCTCAAATGACGGTCTTGGACCAAGTAAATTATTATATAATTACATATGTATAATAATTATATAACTACACTGTTAAGCTCAAATACATCACTGCAACCATCGACAAATTGTTTTTATTTTTTCCGTATATGCATAGATACGTATTATTTTTTGTGATGTAGATAAGGTCTTTAATCTTCCAATTATATTTACCTAAATTTCTACATTTTTCTGGAGATTTTGTTCGTTACCTATGTTACCAGAAAAATGCGTACCTATACAGGCTATCTCAGCGAAATCGTTCATTAGAAGTTTATGGAGTTCTGGCCAAAATATAAATTTGAAAATTCAGAATCGTATATAATCGACAGTGTCCTCTGCAATTAAACAATTTTTAGATTTCTAACACTTCCGGTTATACCGGAAGTCGCCATTTCCTTTGTTATTTTTAATTGATGGATATTTTTAGGCTTTATAAATACATTTAGTTTCTTCAATTTGATTCGTACGTATTGTAGTTATTCGATTTTTTTTTTAATTTGCTACAGCAGACATTTATTCAAGAGATTTTTCGGATATCAATTTAGAATTCATAATATGCTTAAACAAAATGTTGGAGTATATTCCAGTGTCGAACGGCTGCCTACATTGTGTGGTTACTTCACTATGGCACGTTAACTTTTCGAAATTTTAAAGAACCATAACTTAATTTTTTAAATGGCACCCCCATATTTTATTACTTAGTCGTATGCGGCATCTCATCATTGACATCTTTTACATGCCACATCTCCTATAACTGAAATTGTTACTTTACAAGATAGTTAGGGTTTTTTGAAAAAATACACTCACAACTCATGGATATTTATTCAGGGTGCCATGGAAAACAAGCGTTCTCTAATTTTCTATTTATTATTTATTGTCAAAGTATCTGCCAAATGCTTTGACATTATTTCTAGACGTGGCAAATTCGATGTACATGCAAGTGGCGTATGCATGCAATTTTGCATTTAATTTAAATTATAAGAAAAAATTACACAATGTGAATACATTGTGTAATGTTGAACGATTAAGATAGCTTATCGATCGTGGAATATTTATACACGATGCGACTGCATACTACTTTGCAACTCAAGGAGCTTTTCATACGTACGACGAGCTACCGATTGCAAGGCCGATAATGCTCGAAATACATATCTTGCGCTATGGACATGGTACAAATATGCCAACATTAATTATTGCAATAGAAAATTAAAATTGATAACAATAATGAAACAATGTTTACACAAATCAAGAAATTCTTAATTTAATTAAAAAAAAGTAAAAATGTAAAAATAAGAAAAAATTATAATAATTGTTCGAAATGTTGGCCGTTCGCATTCAAGTGTTAAGCGTGAAGAGACACCCGAAGTGTTGCTCTTCATAGTTCTTGAGGAGACTGTCTGTCGAATGCTGCTCGCAGACGTGCTCCTAGTTCCTGTCTCGTGTTAACCGGTGTCTGGTAAACCAGATGCTTCATATGTTCCCCAAGAAAAAGTCCACAGATGCCAGATCTGGAGATTTTGGAGGCCAATTCCACGGTTCTAACCGTCTTATCCACCTGTCTTCGAACATTAAGGTGAGTTCATGGGATATTTCCTGGGTGCAATGGGCCCGAGCTCCATCCAGCTGATACCAGAACGCACAAACGCACAAAATTTGCTTCTATTCTTCTAAATTTACCTTTTGTCATTGGTGATAAATGTGGATAATTTTCATTAAACATTCTGCAAGTTCTACTAAGAATTTTGTCACATTTTCCGTGAATAAAAAATAAGAATTTTTTGATTTGTGTAAACATTATTTTCGTTATTGTTCTCCATTTTAACTCTCTATAAGGATCAAATGCCGAAGTGTGACTTTGCCAATAAATAATAAATAAAAAATTTTAGTACGCTTATTTTCCATGACACCCTGAATAAATATGGATGAGTTGTGAGCGCATTTTTTCAAAAAACCGGAATTATCTCGTAAACTATCAATTTCAGGTATAGGACATGTGGGATGTAAAATAAGATGCCGAATACGACTGCGTAATAAAACATGGGGAGTGCCATTTGAAAAAATTAAGTTAAGTTGTTCAAAATTTCGAAAAGTTAACGTGCTACAATAAAGTAACCACACAATGTAGGCAGCCGTTCTCGGCGCTAAAATATACTCCAATATGTTGTTCAAGCATATTATGAATTCAAAATTGATATCCGAAAAATCGAGTGTTCTCTTTTTTTGAATAAATTTCTGCTATAGCAAATTTTTTTAGACAAAATTTAATAACTAAAAAACGCCCAATTGAAATTGAAAAAACTAAATGTATTTATAAAGCCTAAAAATAGGTGAATCCAAATATGTAAAAATATACAGGGTGTATTATGTACAATTCTGAATTTTAAAATTTATATTTTGGCCAAAACCCCATAAACTTCTAATGAACGGTCTCGCTGGGACATTCTGTATATGTACCAAAAAAAGGGAAAACAAATAAGAGAAACTAAGATTGATTTTTTCTAAACCATTCATAAATATCAGAGTGTGTCATTATTTCAAAATGAATGTAATGTGTGCAGAGAGAAACTAATGCAATTAGAGAAACACATCTTCTTAAGATACATAATGTTTGTGGACTAGTGCCGGAATTATTATTTGATATGAATTGATTTGAAGCATCATATTCATTAATTCGGCTACTATAATTTATGTGAAAGATTGTAAATCATTTCAGTGGAAGATGATCGTCATAAAGGGATATGTTTATAATTTTTTTTTGTATACTCTTTAACAGTTAGTCGATAGATACTAATTCACTTTATTGTAACGTATTTAATATTGCAATATAAAACCAAGGAAAGTGAATATAAACACTATTCATATTTCAGTATTAATAATTAGTTTACCTTTAATATAGACCAGATTAATTAAATATGTTATACGACGGCATTCCAACTGAATCCGCACCTTCACATTATTTCAATTGATTTCCTTAAGGTAATAGAAAAAAATTAGATTTGTATGGAAATTAAAGCAGCAGGTATCCCCTATTGTTCTCTGTATAATAATAGTGCACGCCCGAAATTTACTCTATTGTCCTGAGAGTACTTTCTTCTCAAAATTATAATAAGAGATCGCAGTATTATATATACCTATATATGCCTTTCTAAAGTATAACATTTGCAATTCCGAAGGCACAGAGGCACATGTTGCACGTGTCTCTAATCCGAATGTAAGCGCGATCTGGTAAAAATATTATGGAGCTACATTCACATAGCTGCTATTACATTTTATTGGAACTTTTTCGCGTCTAAGCCAGGTGTAAGCACGTATCTGAACCTGCTTGATACTTAATCTGTCGATAAGTAGGTTGCTATAAGATGTTTATTAGAGTAAACCGTAACGAACCATAGGTACTACAAAATACTCACTATGAGTTGCCTGTGGCAAGCAAGAACAATAGATTAAATAGAATGTATTAGACTCAAACTCGAAAACATCTAGAGTTTTGATATCTTGTACTTTTCCTATACCATACGAATTACAATTTTATATTTGTGTTTTTAGATAATCGATTTATACCTTTTAGTAATGTATTGCTGCAATATTTGCAATCTTATCGTATAAAAGTTATTTAAAGTTTAGTGAGTACTAATTAATTGCAAACTGTAAAATTAATAGAACTACCATGTTGGTAAAATTATCGAAGATGGAATGTAGTTCAGCGAAGATAAATCGGGAGATGGAGTTCACAACTTAATTGGTCCATTACTGCCGGTGCATTAGTTCTCATAAACTTATATCTTCATTGTTCTTACAAAAGTACATTTCGTGTAAAATTACAAATTATACAAAAGTTGTCTAAAATATAACATCAACATTGTGCGTGGGTATAATTCTCATGATCATAAGCTAACGTAAAAGTTTAGTGTGTACAACCAATTTCATAATATTGCACGTAGTATTGCTATGCTGAAGTCAGCCTAGTTGATCAAGCTTTTAAGTTGGCACAAAATTTTAGAAAATAGAATTTAAGCCCACATTCGCCTCGGTGTATAAGAAATATTGTAACATTTTATTAAAATCTTTTTGTGGGAGTATGTGTAAGTCCATTAGCAACACATCTCTAATTATTTGAAATATATAGGGGAACTCAAAAGAAAGTTACACATCAAAATTTAAATGGAACCCTATGTATATTATTGCACATTTCGATTACGGACACTAAGTTTTTTTTTATGTGGTGGGTGCTTAGTTGCAGTGACTCCGTAAACTGTATCGCTTGTCTGGCAAAGTATAGGCAACTTAATGTTACATTTTCTAGGCTAAACCGTTTCTAAGATATTTTCAATTTTTGTAACGTAGATCAATATCTAAAATGAGTACCTGCTGTGCGTATTTAAGTTATGTATTATTGTTGTGTTTTCTTTAGTAAAACATTTAACGCTAAAATAGAGATCTTTTTCAAAATTATGTAGGGTGGTTAAAATCTTGCCTCTAAGTTTTGGCTACCATTTATGCTAAATAACGTTCTTATTTAATAAATGCAACACCATCGTTATTCGATTTTAATAACTAAAATCGAATAGCGATGGTGAGAAATAAAATTATTTTATTTCACTTTAAGTATTGCTGTGGTTTCCTGTATCTACATATCTCTTATAGTTTCTTAGTTAATTTCAACTGATCATAAATATACAAAAAATTTGGATATATGAAAGTAGCTTTGACATGACAGCAACATTATTAAGAGATATTAATTTAGAATAATGAATAGTAGGCAGTGACGCATCGGACGTTGTCGTTTCATATTTATTTGAAACTGGACGTAACTTAAAAACAAAGACATGCATTATATTACATATGTATCTACACCATAAACTTAATACCAAAGGAAAGAAAAAACGAATGATTAAAAAATTGCTCAAATTGATGTCCGTGATTTTCAATACATAAATAAATTCTTTATTGCAATAATTACTTAACTTTAGTCAGCATAGTAGATGTTTAGAAGTGTTAGAATGGAATTCAAATCTTATACGTTGCTTCATATTGTCACGTGATGTTGTGGTGTACCTTTTACAATGTTTTTGACAAATCACCACAAAAAAATCTAGGAGAGGGATGTTGCCGGCCTGTTCTGTAAACTACCACGCCCTATTAACCTATTAGGGCATTGTCTGTTCAAGTAAATCCGAACGTTAATTTTAAAGTGCTCGAGAGTACCGTCTAGCTGTTGCCATATCTTTTGTCGGATATTTAGGGCTGTTTTCCAAAACTACAGGTAAAACTTGTGTGATATAATAAGGAATCTTGTCCCATTGAAATGGCCATCAAAAAAGTATGGCCCTACCACTTGAGTTCCAATAACTCTCACCCTCACATTGATAAACCTTTTACATTGACGATTAACAACGCTAAATAGATTGAAGTTTTCTTCATTATAATAATAGAAATTGTGCCTGTTTACCAAACCCTTGCTATGAAATATAAACTCGTCGGATAATAACACAAAGTCTAACAAATCTTGTCCGTCTCCTAATCTTATTCACACACAAAATTCTAATTGTCGATGGCAATCTATATCTAGGAATTCCTGGTACAACTACAGATGAAATGGGTGATACTTGTGCTTCTTCATCATTTTTCGTATACTACATTTGGTTATTTCTTTATTATTTTCTGACTAATATGCGCATCTTCAACAATAAATTCGATAACAGAGAAACCAGTTTCTTAACTTCCGGTAATAGATTTTTGCCAAAGTGTATACGGATATTTTTGAGCATACACTCTTAATGATAAGAAACGATTTTATTCACACTCTGCAGCCACCAAGATCATATCACTCCTCTCACGTTTAAAGCAAGTTTTCATTTTAAATAAATTGTATAACTGACAGGTAAGTTATGTCACTCACAAATCGAAGCTACGTTGGTATGACTAAGTTTTAGTAGACAATAGCCAAAACACTAAATTGAATTTTACTAAGAAACTATAACAGATATAGGAAACCTTAGCAACATTTAAAAGGGAAAGAAAATTAAAATCGAATTATGATAATTGTTACAGAGTGTTCCGTTTGAAATAAAAACCTTATTTAATGGTATTGGTATTTAATAGTACTCACAATTAGAGGTAAGATTTTAACCATTCTGTATAGTTTTAAAAATCATCTTTATTTTGGCGTTAAATGTAATGGTTTTGCTAAACAAACAATACCAATTTCATTTAAATGTTGATAACTTTGATGTGCAACTTTTTCAATTTCATTTTATGAGCGTGCGTTCAATGGACTTTACATACTCTATCCAAAAGTTTAAAAAATATTTTATCGTTTCTCATATATCAACTGAGGCGAGAATGTGGTTTCCCACCCTGTATAACACAAGTGAAAAATCAAATCATATAACTCATCATATAACACTTGTAAAAATAAAACACAAATTTAAAAAGCAAATAATTACAAGAGCAAATCCAAGTAATGTCGTTTATAAATCAGACCGCAAAGACTGTAACAAGTACTATATCGATAAAATTAAGCACTACTGCAAGAAACTACTTGATAACCATTAATACATGGTTTCACATCACATAATCGCTGCAATTGCTTCTAGCACTCAACGACACAATTTCGACTCGAATTTTAAAAACGTTTTCACCAGGAAAAAAGATCAATTTATAACATGATACATGTCAAAAAGAAAACAACGGGGTAATTTTAAAACTGATGTTGATAACTTAGGTATTATTTATAATTTAGCTCACACTTGAATTTGATTAAATCAAGCACTTTACAAAGGTCATTTGCCATAATCTTGAATAGATTTATTCGAGTTTAAATAGACACAATTCAATTTATGTAATTTTTGTAATTATATGAAATTTACGTTTGTCATATTATTATTATCTTAGATTGTAAACATAATCCTATTCTTTGTTCTTAGGCATTTTTATTGATAACTATGGTTATATAATTTAATATTACTTGACACATGCTTTTGATTAACCTACAAGTGGAAATATATCTGCGATTAAAAGGTATTGTATCCCTATTGTATGTATGTTACATACATAGAATATTGGTGTATCCCTACTGTTTCCCATAGTGGTTACGAAGTCTTTTAAAACATAAGAAGTTAAGATATATAAAAATAGCCAATATCATTTGAACCGTTTAAATACATGATCATTATCTTCGAAATCTTTAATTTTACATCTTCATCTCAAGTTCTCAGTAACATGTCTATAAATTAAGATTACTTATAAGTTTACTTCTTAGTTGTCTGGAGTAACTTCTGTCTTGGCTATCGCTAGGATTTGACTTCTGTGATAGTTTACAGTAACTACCTTATTTATTGCGCCACTTTCTATCCTTGCTTTAGTTTTTGGAGCAGCATTCCTACTCTAAGAAATATTTTTAATGAGCTTTTATTAAGCTTTGTAGAAAATGAAACAATAAAATGCATTCTAAAAATTACAGGCATATCAATAACATAATCCAATCGATCTGAACGTATTAATACTTGATTCGCAGTGAACGTCGAAAAAAAAAGGTTGGATGGGATTGTGTATGATTTGCAATCATGAGTGTTACAAAACTTGATATTGGCGTTAGTTATCTTCGACTAGCAACGTAACAACTACATGTTTAAAGACAGAAATGTAAAAGCAAAGGTCTCATGAGAACGTGATTCTTCTTACTAGGTAATAGACAGTATCGCGTTTCAGTGGCACGAAATTTATGCATACATGAAAACAATACCTCTCAACCTCGAAGGGTGTATCAGGTTATAAAGCAAATCTAATGGGTGGGTTCGCTTTCACCCGTCTCCTACAAAGTATATACATAATGATATGTAATGTAAAACGTCAATTACATAAGAGTGGCTACATTAAATTGTAACGCTATAGGGAAGTTAAATATAGCCGTATTCGTACATTATCTACAGGCATACTTTAGATGCTGTAAAGTGCGAGGCAACTCGCTGCTCCTTTTTAGGTATAATTACATTTGCAAAAACGATCTCCCATGTTGGTTAAAATAAATAGAGGGTGAACTTGGTATTACGTGTAGTAAATGTACTCAAGAGAAAATGCAGGAAACGAGTTTAATTTAGTATTAGGAATTTAATTGTGTCCACAATAACTCACAGCATTCACAAAACGACTCTCCTATCACATGTTGATGAGAAAATTTGAAATAGGTCACGATACTTTTAACTGTTTTTATTAACAATGATTGCAAACGACAACTTGTTACCGTAATATTGAGATTCAATATTATTGACTAGGAGACGAAGAATAGGATGTTTAACAAAGCAATATATTTATTTTAGTCAATACAATAAAATACGTCGCTGGGTTGAGTTCTAGAACGTAGTCTGTATTACTTGAGACACCTGATAGTATTTTTTAAAAAGTGTTGTGAATGTATGTTGTTATTATAGTTATGAATGTATAGGACTGCAGTAGCGCTAAAATATAACTTATATAGTTACTGATAGTAACATCTACATATAAGGTTAACATTAAAATATTTTGCAATGACGTAATTTATAAAAGCGGTTAGTAATTTCTTTAGTAAATACGTTAATTTTTCATTAAGTACGGCAAAGGAGGAAATCGATGAACGATATATGCATAGGTATGACAATAGCTGTGGCACCTTTACACAAAATGTTTTCTTAACACATTCAAATACATATTTACTCGGTAAAGAATTCGTTTCGTTGCACTATTGTCTAAGTATGTATATATGTACGTCGATACTGCCTATAAATTGCAACCCGGTCTGGAATAATATGATCCTATTGATTGGTATTGTTGTTCAATTGATTGCCAATCAATCACGGTATTTTACAAATTGTGATTTGGGTTACATAGGTTTCTAGCTCACATACACTATTTTTCTGAAATCTTCCATTTTGGTGTAATATTTTGCTGTATTTAGTGGATGCTATTTTAACTGCACGTGTTACAAATCTTTAATTTAATTTTTAAACTTTTTTAAAAGGAAATTAATTAATTAATATTTATTAATCTGAAAAGGGACTCCAATTGTAAGGCACACGTAATTAGCACCGACTACGTTCGATTCAATTATTTCTACTACGTAGTTGAATTTATTGGTAGAAGATAGAAATTGTTTTACATTTGGTTTCATATTTCCTCGTTTTTGCATTAATTTCGGTTCTTTTGCTTTCAGTATGCGTCAAAGATTTTTGGTTTTGTAGATGTTTATATTTTGAGAGTCATCTATATTTAGTTAGTAAGTCTATATTACTTTTATTTCGCGCAGATTCTTTATCAGGCATTTTAATAGAATTGCCTCTTCTAAATTGAAGTACTATTTTCATAGATTCAATTATTGTATCCATTAAGTTTGATTCACCACTCTTCTTTATCTGGGTAACCATTTTCACATTAATCTTGACACACTTAATAAGACTCAATACATTTGAGCACATAGTATAGTTCTTATATTAATCGATTTTCTGATAATAAAAATTATATTATAATAATTATATTTTCCATATTTGCCAGCATTAATTACTGCTGATATAAACCACGTCCCACAAGTCCAATACTGAAGTCACTAGAATAGTACCACCACGAAAAATATACAGGTAGAAGGAACATTTCTTTTAAAATAAAATTTAATTTATTTATAATTATTAATATATGTAGTGGTGTAATATGCAAGAAAAGAAGTAGTTTATATCATAAAACATTATCAATCGGATTGGGTCTTGTGCACATCTGAATTTGGTAGTCACAAGTATAGTTCTGCTTGCCAACTATATAAGTGAAACAATTCTGTTATAATTGTTATCAAAAGTCAATTATTAATAAAGGCATTTGTCCCGCATTTAACAAGTATCTGTAAATCAAACTTTTGGAAAATTTGTTTCTGTATCAGAATAATAAATATTACACATAATCAACATATCAAATTAAAAGTAATGGTAATTGGACTAAATGCATTCACTGAATTAGCAAAAATAATTCTAAACTGATTAATTGTTTTGAATAGAAGTATATGTACATTCACAGCTATACGACTTCTATTAACAATTTAATTTAAAATAATATAATGTAAATTTTGTAATTTTTTTGTCAATGTATTATACTCGAATCACAAAATAGATCGTTATTGTTGAATACTTATATTATTTCGAATTTCGGCAATGGCCATCAATTGTAAAGCATTAGCGAATTACCCATTACATATGTGTTGTAGGCCAAATTTCAACCTTTTTAATGCAGCAAATTCGTTGTTGTCTGGTATCGAGGTTTATATTGATTTTATCATTGGTCTGTCTAGAATCGCGTGCGAAATAGTTTTATAACCGTTCGATATTGCAATTTCACCAATATATTCGCTTCGCTACGTCTATATGTTAGTCGTGTTTAATCCAGTTTCATTAATTAATACAAATAGGGAATGGGAAAACAATATAAAATGTGTGGTTATATTTCCTCATTTCAAATTGAATCCTCTGTTCAATTTTATTCAGTGTTGAAATACATACATATACATTCACCTACCATTTAAATTATATTTAACAATCCCTTAACATTGGTTACATTCCATCGCGTCGATACTAAATACCACAGCGTTTGTAGGGAATTAAGGTTAAACATTTTTGACTGAACAATAAAATTCAATTTAAAATATTTTTATGAAAAAAATAAAAACTGTCTTTCAATGTATGTACACCAGCTTCGTTTAATGATTGGACAGTAGATGTGACCGTCCTGTGACATGACAATTGCCGAAGCTATCGCTCTTCCCCAGCCCCTACACCTTCAATGATTTTACTATGAGTTATTATTGATATACATATTTATTTTATTCTCAACCAGTTCATGAAGCGGCCGGATGTCGCTAGCGCTGGGTGCGTAAATTACTCCTAATGATACGCCTAAATATTTGTAATTAACTTACTTATGCAAGTGTCATTAAAAAGACATCTTATTAAAAATTCTTCTTAATGTTGTTTGTATCTAGTAAAAGTAGTAATAACTTTTTTTTAATTCATCAGTGGTTAGGCAACAAAATTTTTGAAGTTGATCGATTCTATAATACTGTTAACCGGTGAAACAGTCACACTTTTCTTTAAGTTGGCGAATATGAAGTATAATTAAAAACGTTCCTAGTTATATATGTTTTTATTTACTGGATAATTATGTTAGTCAAAGATAATTTTCATTGAAGTGTGCTGTATGGATAATACTTTATTTATAATATTACTTATGTATGTAGTTATTGATTGAAAATAAATCATTTAAACGAAACGCAATATGTATGTATATTTACATAGACTAAAGTTTGTGCGATACTTTTAAAGAAGCACAGAAAAAACTTAATTTAAAGTGAAAAATCGGCTGGTAAAATTATGACAAAATCAACAGACATTCTAAAACTGATACAACAAAAGACAAAAGTATGTAGGAATCGCTACCAAAACTTAATAACAATTATCGGCTTACCGAAAAATAATATATAATCTAAAAATGCAATTACAAAATTTCCTCCCCCTTCCTATTCGCCGTCCGCTCTAATGTATTAGATATTACAAGGCAATTAGAACATAGTCGAATGCTAATAATTGCAGAACTCATCAAGTACTTGAACTTTAATTTTATATTTCGAATATAAGAATAATTTCTTTACAAAAGACAATTAATTAACAATTATTGAAATGTAGAAGATATTGTGAATATTAAGAGAATACAATGCCTCAATAGAGATTTAATCAATAAGGTATAATTAAATTACTGAACATGGTTTGCATACAATAAATTATTCCACAGTCGAATCTCATCTTTGCAGTTGTGGTATTTGATAGATTAATAAATTGGGTTTAAATATTGCTCTCTATGAGACTGTAGTGATTAAAAAGTAATTTAATTGATTCGCATTCTACTTTTTTTTTATAATTAGAAACGTGCTACTATTGGTGCTGTTTGCCAGCTCTACCGATTATATTACATACACATACATATGTCACCACCTATATATTGAAGAAACCATGCAATATCTAGATGAACGATTAAAAGGTCACAAATACAGCAAAAATATTACTGCACTCAAAAAACATGAAAACACATCAAAACATAACTTTGATTTTTACTCAACAGAAATTTTAAACACAGAAACCAATCACAAAGGTCGTAGCATCTTAGAAATGATACAAATACATAAACACAAAAACGCACTAAATGCTCGAACTGATAGTCAATTTCTGTCTAAATCCTACAACTTAATTATGTAATTACACTATACTTTTAATTTGATTCAATACTTTCAAAGCAAACCCCGTACTGTACACTGCATTAAAGTTATTCATCCATATAAAAAAATATAATTATATATATAATATAATTATATATACCTATTACAAAAGCTGTTTTGCGCATTTACCTCTCAAGGTTTAAATACATATATCCTTATCTATAACTTAGATTCAATCGATTTTAGTATTTGATATTACATTAAAAATATTCCTTAAACCAATTATTAAATAAAACTTTTTACTTACATACTTATATTAAAAAAGGAAAACACAATAAACTTTAATAAAGGATGTAGTTCCGATAATGTAAATTAAAAAAAAAACAATGTCTTTATTTGAGTTTATTTTCAGATAAGATTTTTTTATTTCTTCAAAAAAGAAAAAAATTGCTAATTCTTTTAAATTACAACTTAATTACTCATGTACTTTTTACCATATTTATTTAATGAATAATAATTACTGTTAATTAACACCATACCTATATATTCTTACGTCAACATTCTATAATTTGTTATTTCAATTATTTAAAGTTTTATACCATTACCGATTAAATAAAAAGAAAATAACCCTTTTGATAAAGGTCGGATCCGACCGAAACATCAAGGAAAAAAAAAAATAGTTTTATTGTCTAATAAAAGGCCAAAATAATCAAAAAAAAATTCCTTTCATACATATACATGTATGTATATATTTGTATTTCAATATCGTTGGAGAACCTGAACAGCAAGCTGTCTGTGTACGGCCTTGAATGTAGGAGAAAAATTAGTGTAGAGATAGCATTAGCTTCGGCATATCTCGTATTCTAAGTCTGGTGTACGTAAATGTAGTAGACCTTTTTATAGTAATCAATGCTCCAGAAACATGAACTTACAGAATATTTGTAAATAGATTACTTGGTTCATTGTCTTGAAGAACAACATTTCAGAATGCCGATTATATAAAACTTTAAATTCTGTTTTGATTTCGGTAGGTTGTTTTTAAGTAACAACACATACATTGGGCCCCATCAATAAACTATCATAAGGTAGTACCCGCTAAAATGCCCCACTATTTCAGGTCATTCACAGCTCTAGTGTAATATCTTATATTTAGCCGTGTTTGTGTGTCGCCACTACTTATGTTTATCATTCTTCCACATCTAGTTGATTATCGCGGCTTTATTATGCTAACGATAACTTGCACACAAAATCATATCCATTAGGTTGACAGGTATCAAAGATCCTATTTGCGGCACTTCTTATCAGACCATATCTCGCACTTGAAGAAGATATACGTATATGTAATGTATAGAGGCCTGACCAGAGCTCTTGGTTTGATTCTTTCCCTATATTTCCAAGGTGAGCAAAATATTTGCGTCCGAATAAAAACAGTCTTGATGAATACGCTCCAGGATCTTGAGTATGGAATCGGTCATTCAGCTTGCACTTCTTTCATTTTATCAGCTATATTAGCCCTTCTTTTCGTGTGCTAGCAGATCTATTACGAACTACATCCGCAGCCACGGAAATCCTCACACATCTTGAACTGTACATTATAAAGATCAAATAAAAAGGTAGCTACGGTTGGGCATCATCAGTCTACCTAAAAAGCACTGCACACAAAATTCTGTATATACATATTTCCTATTATATTTTCAAAATAAACTGTGCAAAACATTAATCCCATTACTAACATGTTGGATATAAAATTATGTGCAACATTGACGAGTGTTCAAATGTATATATTTATATTGTATGTGCATGACACAATTATTATACACATGTATCTACCTATTTTCTAATTAACAAACGTCCGTATGCATACAATTAATATAGTCACGGTTAGTAGGTGCGCTGGTATCCGTCTATCATACTTTAAAAAGGAAAAGTGTTAATGTGGTTTAATGGAACACAATAAGCAGAGTATGAGTACGTTCTAATCCGTGACGCGATTGTACGTAATTAGCGTAGCACTGCAACTAACACCATAATTTCAAAAGACTTATGAACTTACACATTTTAGGTGCTACGCTATAGATACAACGGAAAGTCCGTTCCAACAGGGTAGTAACCAGGTAACAGCTGGAAACAATTAATATAACGACTGACATAAACTACGATTTACGAGTACGCATTTCAATTAATAGTTACGCAAGTTAAATTCCTAGTACAAGTTGCGAGCAGATTTGTTCCAAAGCTTCATTGGCATATTCAACTGCAAAATAACCAGCACAAACTGTAATGAAAATTATATGAAACAATGAAAAAATGCTACCAATTAGGTACAACACATGAAATAGGTTTCTCAACTTTTAGATTGAATAATTTAAAACCATGTCACTATAGAAAACTCAGGAAACTCTTAACATTAACTGCTTCTATAAAACATATTTTCCTGACAACAATAACAGATGTTTTACCCTTTTATCTGAGGATGAAGGTATTTTATACAGTACATAATCTGAAGCACTTGCTTTGTCAATATCTGACATGTGGAACATACCTAAGTCATTTGTGTTTAGCTATACTTGGAAGTTATCGCTCTCCTATAAGCGTTCTTTGAACCTAAATGTTAAGAGACACTTAGAAATGTATGTAATTCACAACTAAGAATAATACAATTAGTAATTGAGATTTACTGATTTAGGCCTTGTCATATTAAAGGATATACTCGTTTACTATGGCGTACAAAAACTACCTACTAGTTAGACTACACCATAGTGAAACTCAAACAATGAAAATTAACAAATCACCAAAGCAAATCATAGTGGGTGGTCAAACTACCAGATCATAGTGTCATCTCATTTCAAAATTCGAACATTCGAACCTTATTGAACTTCCTTAATAATCAATACCCCGATACTAAATTTATCATGGAGACTCAAACAGACTGTTCCCTGCCCTTTCTAAATATATTAGTTACTCGTTTACCAAAGGTTTACTGAAGTCTTTCTATATATAGTAAATCCAGACAAATACGGCGATAGCTTTACGCCAGTACCAAATTATACATCGTATAGCACAAAAACAATCGGTGATCAGCTTCCTTGTAGATCGAACAATTTCAATTTTCCAACTTGACTACATAAATAAAGGACAAATAACAAAATAAAGGCCAAACTGATTTTCTCCAGAATGGTTATGGCCCCAGCAACATGCAAAGGGTCACAAACACGTATGTTAATCCAGAAATTCCTAAACAAAATCCGGGAAAGTAATAATCAACAAACCAGTCTGTTCTCCCCTTCATTCAAGGAATTAGGAACTATGTCCGCAGAATTCACCGGAAAGAGGTGTCTTTAGATCTTAAAATAGAGTCTCACAAATTGTTCCCACGCTTAAGGTTCAATATACGTGAAACTGAATGCTCAATTCAAACTAGGATAAAAGAACATCAACGGTACGTTAGGACACAATGTTCAGCACACAGCCTTAGCTCGGCACAAAACACAACATTTGTTTGAATCAGTTGTAAGCAACTACACTATTTAGCTCGAAAGATAAGAAATGCGATCAAGATACGTGACGTCTCCAGTACCTCAATCGTGATAAAGTTTTTGCATTTCCCAATATTTGGAAAGCGGTCCTTTTCGCGTTAATAACCGGTATTGTTCGACCGGTATCCGTAGACATTTCCTCGTCAGAAGGTCTTTGCCTCTAGCATGATTAACATGTCCAGTTTCCATAACTTTCTGACATCCCTAACCCATCAGACAATCTTCACCTCTAGAATGGTTGTGACATACGATGACATTCTGGTACACCATAACTACGTAATGCTCCTGAAGAAGCCACTTACATTAGTAGCTATACGACGAATTAGCAGATTTGTATTTCTTGTTTGCATTTTTTTCTTTTTATATTTGATACGTATGTAGTGTATTGTATATTGAAGTGAAAAATATAAGACAAATAAGTTCTCTATCGTTTGTTGTTAATTCCACAGTTTATATATCTTGTGATTACCAATTGTCTGCTAATGCTCAAACATTAAAGATGGTCTCGGTCAAAATTCGCTACATATAGGTATGTTCAAAAGTTAACATCCATACTAACACCTATGTTTTTTTCATTCTGCGAACTGCATTTCACAATCTCACGATTTCTATTAGTTTGTCGGAAGAAGTTATTACTATACGCATGATATTTATAAAGTACAGTTAAGAAAAATAAAATCATAAAATTTCGATGTTGAACAACAGAAAATTACAATTTAATTAAACCACAGAATTTATTACTTAAAAACGTATATTCCGCAATTGTATAGTATATTTTATCAGGATAATTAGCATTAGAAAGGCGAGAATATTATATCTAGCAACATATACAATGCATAAACATTAAATTTATTTGTTGTACATACACACTGTTGTTGCTACTCATATATAATTAATGATTGCAGAAACGAAAATCAATTGCTACAGTTTGGTCTAGTCACTCCATGTCAAACAGTAATTGTAGAATATAAGCATAGATGCTGTTATATTATTGTTACTAGTGGTATATTAGATCTAACCTTCAACGCGTCTGTCAAAGCAAGTATATAGTACATATACTGGTACGATACGGAAATTAGTGCAAATCAATCAATTATAATTTGATATTAGAATAGTGGAATTGAAAGGAGAAAAAGGTGAAACATTGTATATTAGTATAATACACTGCATTGTCACTCTAATAGCATAACAATGGAAAATTTACAGAATAAACGTACTTAATTTGTTATTGTTGTTATTGTCGATTTATTGCAAGTACACATGGTCTGTTTGATAAAATAATAAATGGTCACAACTACCAACACAATACTATTTAATCTCGCTACACTATAAACACTTATAAGTAATTCATTATCAGTTAATCTTGTGCAGCAATCAAATTAAGTGTTTGCAAGTCTGTACCAAATAATTAATGAAATCTATGTAAAACATATTTTTTATTGGTCGCTAATTTTCTAATTGCTTCCGCTTTTTTACTGCAACTGACTAAATTGTTTATTTCTTGAGACGTTTTCTTAAATATTAAACAAACGCTCACTTGCTATTATAAGAGCAAAAAGGATGTATAGGCTGCAACACTCATGCAACCACAGCTAGAACCATACTGCCTATCACGTAAAAATGATTTTTGCGTTGTACTTAGGAGTTGTTCGAGAAGTTCTAGTTAATTGTAACATATAAGTGGTAATCTATGACAACAGAATAGTGACAGAGTGCTGTGGGTTGCTAATTAATACTAATATTCGTTTTCACAACAATACAATCTATGGAAAAATTTTTCGTATATCTACTGCGAATTTTTGAAGTAGATACAATATACGATTGTGCAGTTGCACAACGTTAATGCACTAACAATAGGATGGTTCTGAAAACTGCAATGTTACTTCTAATCTATGCAAATAGCTTAGTTTTTTGTGATGCCGCTGCTGCGACTTATTAAGTTACATTACTTCTTAAGATCACCGCTACAACTTCTACTGTGCAATTTTGATATATGTAAATGTGTTTTACTGGGTTTGTTAGAACATTAGAAACACTAGGGAATAAATATTTAGTTTTTCTGGTACTTATGCAATAAATTAATAGAACTAACAGAATCCCAAAATCATCAACACCGGTGTGCTTAATGGCTTAGTAGTGAAGGTGACTAAAAAGAATGGATGTTGAATATACTTTACGAAATAAAGATATAACATAAGTACAAACAAAAAACGAAAAAAGGTCTACGCGCCGAAATAACTCTCCTCAACTCACTAATTTACAAAACTCGAATTGTATTATCAAGAAGAAACTAGGAACATTACTATGTTATTGTAGAACATATACATCCTACTGAGCAATACATATTGTTTCCTCATAAAAGAAGCCCGCAAAAAGGTTTGCATAACATGATTAGCCGCGGATTAAATATCTTATTTAACAGATTTCTGTTACGAATGGGTTAACCTGCACTTATTATGGATTCTCCTTGAATACACATACCACTAATATTATACATTCTAAACCACGAGAATATATTATATTATCCATAAGAGCATGTTTGTGGCTTTGCTAATATTTGTACTCGTGCTTTTCCTGTACTTTATAGGTAACATACCAGGCTCACTTGAAATGTGGAAAAACATAGGAAGTATCGCCAATTAAGTAGATGCAATATTTCATATTCTCTTTGCAATTTACTGTGCATTATGTGGTCTAATTAATTATGGCAGTAGTTAAAAACATTTTCAAAAAAATAAACTAATCAATTCAGTTATTTACATAGCGTTGCTAATTTGGCCATTATAACTATTGAGAACGTTGATAGACTTACTTTATGTGGTGTAAGTTGTATATTTCCCAATTAATAGATACTATTACGATTGATTTTATATAACTGTGTGCATATACTGTTTACTATTACTCCCCTATTGCAGAACTAAACGGAACATTTGCAGCATTTGAATGATGTTTTGATCTGCTTGTTATACTCCCAAACCTAGAAAATAGCGAATTGCTGCAATTGAAATGCGGACATTAAGTTTATGCCCACATAATCCTACCGCTAATTCGTATGGTAAACATACATAAATAAACAACAGATCATTACTTCGCGTTGATTATATAGAATTTACATTATCATTAGTACATTACAGTGGACTTGTTTGTGACGTAATCATTAGGTCTCATTGCAGAGAGTTCCACATATTACACATAAGTATATACATAGGTACATGTACATATGTAGGTATGTAAGTACACAGATGTGTACGAATAGTTAGACGAAAATCACGTAATTTTCGAAAGATGTAACTTTTTTTTATGAATACACTTGCAGTTTCTAAACCAGTTCCTGCTACCAAGAACCAAAGTATGTAATTTTGTAATTGTAGTGCCTGTGTAATCGCAGCAGTAGAGTTATATAAATTCAAACTGTAACGCTTCCATCTGATTACAGGTTGTATATTTAATCATATTTGAAAGTTTACTGTAACTATTTGTAAACATATGTATGTATAACGCAATAAGTAAAGGTAAGTGCAATGACCACAAGCACGAGGTATCTAGTATTAATTAATTTTTTTCGACAAAATATTGTGTACTTATCGCTAGGCACAACTATCATATATTTCATTTATACAGGTAATTGTAAGTAAAATATAAATACAATGTTTTGTGTCTGTGTAAACTGTGTACAAGCAGTAACTCAATATTTGAATATATTCAATATTTTGAATTAGTTTTTCAACATTACAACGGTACATAGTTAATAGTGGCAAAAAATCATAGAATTACATATATTGTTTAATATTAGTATTCTGCGAAACCGTGCTAAAATATTTTCTCTGCGTCTCCGTTACTCATTTAGTAAAACTTACTCAATATATAAGTGAACTGTTAAGACACTATGGACCAAGTATATAGAGCATTCCAATGAAAACGTTCCACCTTAAATAAGTCGATAACGTCAAGAAATACGAAAAAACGCCGAGACAAGTCAATTTTTGTTTGAAGGAGGAAACTTTTTCACCGATAAAGCAAAATCATGTCACTCCCTCTATTAGGCCCCCCAGTATCCAACATTAAAATTGCAAATGGAACTACGTCTTATTATTACATTTTTCGATTCTGCATACTATTTGCAACAACTTTCATGCAGGACAACCTATACTTATCCTTAACACTGTTAAAGATATCTTCTGAAGATTCAAAGACTATTCTATTTCATCCCATTAGGTCCTAAAATCAATAGTTGGCGTGATGTATACTTTTGAAAAAAAAATTTGAATTCTTGTCAAATGTCATAATTTAAAGTTACTGAACCATACACACACCCTATATCACTCAAGTTTCTTTTGAGTATTAAGTATCACTGAAGATTTATTGTGATTTACTGTTAGCGTTGATTGAAGGAATACATAAAGATGCGCAACCTATGACAGTTGACAGAAATTTCAGATCCCATCAAATGGAGGTTTGCATTTGATGGGATCTGAAATTTCTGTCAACCGTCATAAGTTGCGCATCTTTATGTATTCCTTCAATCAACACTGTTAGTATAGATTATAATTATTAACAAATTGACATGGTGTACAGGCGAGAGAATTGAAATGGTTAGTTTTTACTATAAGAATAATAACTGTGCAAGAGGTGCGGCTCAACTTTTTATCGCACCTCCACATTATCCTTCGATTGCGCGAGATTTTTTTAATAATGAATTTTCAGGTAGATGCATAGGCAGAAGAGGTTCAATGATGGGATAGCCGCCTACATCTCCAGACTTATCCCTCTTAGATATCGTTTTGTGGGGGTATTTCGGATCAAAGGTTTATGCAACTCAACCAGCGTCACTTGATGACCTACGACGAAGAATTAATCAAGAATGTAAACAATTATCTCCAGAAATATTTCGTAACGTGAAGTTCTTCACTGGATCTCTTGGTGCAGAAGTAGAACACTAAACACTTTAACCCACTGAACACATAATAAAACTGTTTTATTATCGCCTTGATAATGACAGCATTGCTGTTGAAACGCGTCGGTGTTTTAGTTAAAACTTGTGTGGTGTTCAGTGGGTTAAAGTGTTTAGTGTTCGTAACGTGAAAAAAGAATTTGAAGCCCGGCTATATCACTGTATGCAGGTAGACGGACGGCAATTTTAACATTTAATAAAATAAATTTTGCAGCGCCATACTGTTTACAATTTATTGTTGTTTGTTGTTATACATAGTAGCCTTAGTTGTTCTGTAAGATACCTATTTATTACAAAATGAATGCTTTTTGCTTGACGTTTATAGATAAAATAATAAATGTCATAGTCATTAGAAATAACTAAAAGTTCTATTCAACTCATTTTTTGACCTGCTGATTTTTATGATAGTAGATTATTTATCAAACATTAGAAGATTAGTAAAATGTAGAAAATTAGTAAATAGTGTGTATAAGTTTATTAGGAAGTTTAATTATAAGAAAATTATAAAAGGATGTACGACTTCTCGAGAGGATGTGAAAGCTTCAACCGTTGTGACCCTCCCTTACGTGTTATCGCTAAAGATTTGAGTAAAATCTTTAAAGAGCTAGATCTCAGAATCGTTTACAGTTCTGGGACTAGTTCAACAAAGTCTCATCGGTAATCCTAAAGATAAGATACAACCTTTGGAAAAGTAAGGTATTTACGAAATCAATTGTAAAGATTATAATCAAAAACATATTGGGCAAATCAGGAGAGCAGTCTCAACTAGATTTAAAAAGTATATGGCATACCTCAGCTTTAATAGAATTGAGAAATCAAGCGTTGCCTACCACATTTTTGAAACAGACAGACATAACAGACAGAATGTTAAATTAATTAGACAAATAAACAATTGTAAGTTTTCAATGTTTTCGGAAGTTTAGAAATATACAAAAATAAGTCATGTATAAATGAACTGTGGCAACGATCCTATCCCGCATTCGTTATTCTTTCGTTAATCGGAAATGCATGATGATATCGGATTGACCGTGCATAGCATTTAGGTTACCAGTTATTTGTAGGTTTTATTTTAATTTAGTTTTATTATCGCCTTGACAATGACAGCGTTGCTGTCGAAACGCGTCGGTGTTTAGTTAAAAGTTTTTGGTGTTTAGTGGGTTGAAGTGTTTAGTGTTCTACTTCTGCACCAAGAGATCCAGTGAAGAACTTCGCAATATGTATCACGGATCAAGACTTAGGTAGAACTGTAAGGCACTTAAATGTGCGATTTTTTACAGGTTCTATATCAGGCTGCTGGAAGTTGCAAAGAAATATGAATGTATTGTGTAAAGAACAAATTTCATCGTTTTATTAGTTCTAGTGTCTGCACAAAGTCTAATAGTCGTACTCCAGATTAAGTGTTGTATAATTATTCTGTTAGGGTTATTCAATTAGAATACATTTAAGTCTAGAAAATGGACGCTCAGCAATTTGTGACCACTAATCTATACTCAATGCTAGGACCTATCTTTGGCAGAGCATAATTGCGTCATCCACTATTATTTTGTGTAGCTTTCCATGGTTAAGTTGGTTTTCATAAAATTTCTTACGTTACATTTCTAGCGGTGATATCACGAAAGTGCTGAATCCAAGCTAAGAGATTGTTATCGAGATCATCTGGATAGTTACTAAGTAATTTTTAAAAACAAAAGTCAAATTATGAAAGAAAATCTCTCGGTTATTTTTACACACCTCTGTACCGATTTTCGGAATCCTTGATCAATCAATGTATCATTATAACCAGGTGCACCACCACAGTCGCAGGAACTAGTTGAAATTACCAAAGAACGATTATACGCCATAATATGAAACAAATAGTATAATACTGTTTCGTAAATTAGCCGTTCTATATAAGCTAACTGCCAATCTCGGATTATGCCAGCTGGAAATCTCGTATTTCCTTGTTAATGTGCATTGCGATAAGCAGTGCATGTAAGACACATATACATACGTCGATTTTTCTTTTTCGACCAGGTAAATTCAATATAATGGGAACTGGATTAATGAAATCGATTTAACTTAATAAACCAGCAAGTTGTTTTTACGGCTTCACCTGTTAAGCGGACATATATTTTTTAATTTAAGAGTATTACACGAAACAAGGACAATAAAAATAGTCACGCAGCAACACTGTATAGGGTGCAACATTTGCGGTTTTTACATTTCAAAATGCAAATTTACCGGAACCATGCATTACATTGATTGAATTCGCGGAAAAATAAAAAGCTTTTTTAACTCGTACCGTGACACATTTCCAAGTGGTATTAATGTCGCTTTGTTTCATGAGTCGGCACCATAAATAGCACAACAACTCCTCGAACAATTTATTGTTACACCTAATCTAAACGCTTTATACTGGTGTATTTCGTGTTGGTAAGGCACACCCGAATCTTCAAAGTCGGTGGTGCACACCTTCTAACAACTATTCGCAGCTAATGACGCGATTTATCAACGTTACTATCTGCTACAGAAGCGTCCTAGGTTTGGTGCATTCCGCTTACGAAAATACGGGTTTAAGTTTTATTGTGTCATTAATGTCACTGCACGGAATTGTGAATCCGTTACAACGTTCGCATACGAACCGTGGTTTGATTAATTTCTTGATATGTTAATAGATACGAAGCCTTAAGTAAAAAAATTTTGACAGCAAACATTGATACCTTTACATCTGTTTCACTCTGTACGTTTGGACGAAATATATCTTCTGTTAATCCTGTGCACCAGTACAAATTGTAAAGTTGGTTTAAATGTAAACAGAAATATTTTCGCATAAATAAGGTCAAGTTCCTGATAAGTTAGTAAGATATAAAACCATTTATTATGGCCTACTAAAATTTGACAAACATGTATATACGTAAGTGTGTTACAACTATCTGTGATAATCTTAAAATATTACATACATAAACAGCATTTAGTGATGAACTTCAAATGACTACCTAATATTGCTTTATGTATACATATCATACAATGATGATGTGTCAAGAAGTGAACGGGCAGCATTTTGAATATTTATTATGAGTTTGTTTATTTATCTATATTTCTATTTCATTATTAATTTTTCACGACTTTTTAAAATTATTTCTCAATAAACAACTTTATAATGTATGTCTTTGTATTTTTTTAATAAGTAGCTCTCAATTGCTCTAAAGTTAAACCCTTGTTCATATTAAAAAAAACAAGATAACGTCGTCCTGCCCATATCAATTGCACAAAACAAGTGAAATTTATGTCAAAATCTTGGCTATAATGTACAGTTCAACGTTACCAAATATCAAATCTAAATTTCTAAGCGTAAATGTATCTTACAGTTTCACATACATACATATGTACATAATATATAACTTGTGCTTTAAACCTTGTTTAGCTATTTAAACACTCTAGTATACATATAAATACCACTGTATTTCTACTACTGTTCAACGAAGCTACAAAAAAAAATAAAAGGCAACACAAACAAGTGCAGTTATATATAAATTTTGAACCACCTGCGTTACCACTTTATATCACTCGGTAATCCGACCATAATAAGCATAATTTATACTTGAATATATTCTGGTAGAGCAAACATTTACGGGAAAATTTATCTCTACATAAACTCATACACGTGCTATATAACCGAACGGTAATAATAATAATCCTTTGTTTCGCATTTAGCTATGCAGCTCGTCCGTTGAGCTCGTTGGGGAATTTCTTCGAGCCCACCCCATGCTCATCTCTGCTAAGCATTTGTTCTCTCATCTCGAAGAAAACAGCGAGAATTACTTAAAATCTTAAAACTTGCCACACGACGACAAAATGCAACAGCTTTGTGCCACTTAGAATAAAGCCTCGGTTGTCTTAGTGAATACAAAAACTTAAACCGTGACAAGGAGAAATTTTGATGTGGTTTAAAACAGAAAACAGGGTGATGTGCAAACATTTTACACAGTCTTAGTAAAGCTACATAATATTTCATTGACTTGTCATAAAGTAAAGAGTCACAGATACAGAGAACACGATATATGAATATAATATATATGAACATAATAATTTTCGGATGTAGTGCCTATTCTCTTCCCTGAAAATCATGGTTTACGTACATGACGTGTGTTGATTTTTTCATTTACAGTTATTATCTTTAGCCTCATAAATAGGTTTACAATTTTTTACAATGAATTACAAAAAATAGAATGATTTTTTTAAATTGGAAACTAAAGTAATTTTTCGAAACTTTTTTAAAGCAAAGATATGTATTCGTTACCGCTTTGTTCATTCTCCAATAAAATTTAGAATCAAGGAAAAAATCTTTTAAGGTAGGATAAAATTTACTAAATGCATAGCCTGATGGAGCAAATCACTATTACCTGTTATAATTTAGTTGCATATACAGGGTGTAACAATAGTGCGATATTCTTCCATATCTCTATTTTTATGCAAAATACGTCAAATATTTACATAGAAAAGTTGTTTAGTTTTACGAAATTTATAATGTAAAATTGTTCTACGATATACAGGATGTTTAGTTTGCACGCAACCATCAGTATCTTTACATTTTTTAATAGAACATCTTATACCTGATCGCATTTTTGAATTTCCTATGGAATTTTAAGGCAACTTTATATAAGATCATATTCAATTATTTTCATTAGTTTACAAGATATTGACATTTGTTTGAAAATTTTGATATTTTGCTCTCTTCAGAAATATGCCATTATTTCGGTAAGGGAAAAATATAACATTTTGAAACTTAACATAACCCTAGAAGCATCTCCTATGATGACAGTAAACAGATGTAGACTTAAATACGTTATACAGATTGTTCTAGAAGTCAGTGTCTTTCTGAAACAATTGAAATGCGAAAATCTTCATTTTTTCAAATTGAAACACTATATTTTTATGGATTATTTGAAAGCGAAATTTAATTATCTATTCGTTTAAATAAAGCATGTACATATGTAGTTAAAATTAATGGTTTCAAAGATATTTCAAATTATTTCTCATTTCTGTATGTTGCTAGGTAGGCGTGTTCTTTAAAAGAAAGTTTAGAGACCAAAGATTAAATGAAAATTTTAAATTTGAACTTTCTTTACTACTTGTCTGCTATGCTGACATTTTTGTAAATCTACGTGCGTTTTAAATTTGTACTAACATATATTTAAAATATGAAAGTACGTTAACGTAATTGATATAAAGTGACATCCAGAACCTTTAGTCTTTGAAAGACTTCGGAATCGATTTGAAGCAACTGGACATGTACAATATAAACGGGGCAAACCAGTTACAAATGAAAATAATCTATTTGCAGTACTTGCTATGTCAGTCGAAGATCCGCATACTAGCACAAAAAAAATTGGATCACAATTAGGAATAAGCCATATTTATGTCGACTTCACGGATTTTACGTCAACACAAATTTCACGGCTATCATATACATTATTTGCAGGAATTGTCTGGGAATGATTTGAAAGTCGTCTCAACTTTTACCGGTGGATGTTAAATAAAGAACGGAAAAGAACCAGGTTTTCATAATATTTTATTCGCGGTCAAAGCGACTTTCCATAAAAGCGGTTACGTTAATAGACACAATTTTTTATATTAAGACCGCGAAAATCTTCATTTTATAACCGTGGATTACCAATAGCGTTGGTCTTTGAATGTATGGAAAGGATTAATAGGCAACCGGTTACTTGGTCCATATTTTTTTAATGGTACAGTCAGCGGGGAAAATTATCTAGCGTTCCTGAAGATTGAATTAGAAGATCTTCTAGACACTTTTTCTCTTAATATGATAAGGAATTTGTGGTTGCCGCAAGATGGGGCACGGTGGCATTTCTTTCGGAATGTCCGAAATTATCTAAATAATGCACTTCGTGATAAATGGATTGGCAGAGGAGGGCCAGTGCATTGGCCACCAAGGTGACCCGATCTGACCAAATGTGATTTGTTTCTTTGGGGATACATAAAAGAGCAAATTTACCGAACAGCCCCAACAACACGAGAGATAAACTTTCTTGTAAAGAGCACACCTATGTACATAACAACACAGAAATGAGAAATAATATGAAATATCTCTAAAACCATTAATTTTAACTAAATGCATGCCTTATTCAATCTAATAGATAATTAAATTTCGCTTTCCACTAACCCATAAAGATATAGTGTTTCAATTTAAAAAATTAAGATTTTCGCATTTCAATTGTTTCAAAAAGACACTGATTTTTGGAACACTCTGTATAATGTATTTAAGTCTACATCTGTTTATTGTCATCATAGGAGATACTTCTAACGTTATGTTAAGTTTCATAATGTTATATTTTTCTGTTATCGAAATCATCGACTCATTTTTCTGAAGAGAATAAAAATTTTCAAACAAATGTCAATATCTTGTAAACTAATGAAAATAAATGAGGTCATATGTAGGGTATTCCATTTAAAAATGTAAAGATACTGATGTTTACGGGCAAACTAAACATCCTGTATATCGTAGAATAATTTTACGTTATAAATTTCATACAACGAAACAACTTTTATATTTAAATAGGTGCTATATTTTGCATGAAAATGGAGATATGGAAGAATATTGCACTATTGTTACACCCTGTATATACTTCTAGATTATGTTCGAGATCACTTTGCATGATACCAGTTCAAAAACGAACTATTATTATGCCACGTATATAGTATTAAATAGCTTGACGGACTATGATTTAATGCAGTCGAAAGATTAATACGAAAAGGTTGTATGCCATGAAGTAAAATACAGAAATGTTGCATTACGAACAAAAAAAAAATGATTAGTCTTCCGGGTGTTGTCGCAGAGATAAGTTTGCACTTGACGTTTCGCTGATCATGCTGTCAGCTTCTTCAGAAGGTTTCTAAACACTGATGCTGTTATCTCCTGCTACTCGTTATACACCTTGTTTCTTCTTCGCTTCACTGATTCGTTACATTTCGACGATCTGCATCCGTTACGGTGTTGTGGTTACGTCGACGATCTTGTAAAGTTAGTCGCCAGATTGAAGTTACATACTTTGATTGTTCATAATTTCCAGTGATTCCCGTATCAATCTCTAATGGTACTGCGTAGTTTTGACTGACTTTAACGCTGCTGTCATAATTTATGAGATGGTCCCCATCTTGAAGTAGGTGTTCAGCAACTGCAGTTCCTTCCGTATGTCCATGTTGGGTATCCCGTCGGTGTATCATCAGAGATTGATACGGGAATCACTGGAAATTACAATCCAACTAACTTCAACCGAGAAGATGGGTACATACAGAGCAATACTTGGCGACTAACTTTAACAGATCGTCGACGCAACCACAACACCGTAACGGATGCAGCTAATCGAACTGTAACGAATCAGCTAGGCGAAAAAGAAACGAGCTGTCTGTATAACGTGTAGCAGGAGATAACAGCATCAGTGTTTAGAAACAATGTACATAACGAGGAGCAGAAGACAACAACGTCAGTCTTTAGAAACCTTCTGAAGAAGCTGACGGCTGATCAGCGAAACGTCAAGTCCAAATTTATCTACACGACAACATCCCGAAGACTTCAACATAGTAAACAACGGTCTTGAAAATCTACTCTCAAAAAAAATTTTGTACAATTACTTATACCTGAAATGAATAAGAAGCAGTTTCCGAGTCACTTTAGCATAAATCGAAATACATTTGAAAAATTGCTTCCAATAGTGCAGTTCTATATTTAGAAAAATAACATAAATATGGGACTCGTTAATTTCCATTTTTATTATTCTCAAACTGACACATAACATACTTGGAATATTACAGATTTGAAAGGTGTATAAAAGATGAATACCTCTTGTGTTATGGAGTCACGTAATAGCTTTAGCGAATATTATACCCGAATATAACGAGGAAGCCTGTGATAATTGCAGGAACATAATACCGCAAAATATTTTCACTTTTTTTTCATTTAAGGTAAAATTACTACCGCTAAAAGTCGTCTAGCGTTACATCATTATTTAAATACACGTTAGGTAGCAATTTTTTTTACGAAACAATACGGCACAATACATTACAAAATACATCTCATTTAGATATCTCTTTGATCACCGAGCTCACCTGGAAGTAGAATATGCTATTTAGTAAACGTAACTAAATTAATTGTGAGGTGTTGTAATTCAAGTTTATAACTGTAACGCAAATAAATTCCTGTAATATCAGGGAAACACTTCTTAACTAAATCCACTTTAGTTTATATTAACAGGCACATACAGAGGTATGAGATAATATAGTATGCACAAATTAATTTTGTAAATTGCACACGCAACTGTATTATTATTTTGAGGAAAACGTAAATAACATAGCTTTTAACAATTGCATTACTTCGAAATAATTTCAGTGAAAACTAAACATTACAACCATCATATACTCGTAATATATAATGATAGTACCAATAACTCCAGTAGATTTAAAACGATAACACATTAATTCTTCATTTACACAACATAAGAAACTCGTTCCGGTAACTGATTGCTTGTTTTGCCGATAAAATCGATAATATATAAATGCCTTAAATATTGGATGCCGTGCCGTATTTCAGTTTACGCTTTTAAACCGACCCGACCGTTAAATGACTTCTGTTGACTTAATTCGATTCGACGATTCAATAGCATTAACAGTTGTTTGGGTTACTCCCAGAACTTAATTCTTCCATAAAACATTCGTGGAAACCTTAGACGGAATTGGAAATATTTTAATTTAATTTTAAGTAGGGTGCGAACACGCAAAGGACTAAGGATAAAAATCTGGTTTTTCAAACATTTGAACTGTAGTTGATTTATAGTCACTTTAATGGAAGAAATTAGGATAGTGAAGATTAATTAGAACCACGAGTTAAAGTTTGTCGAAGTTTAAGAAACTTTACCACTACAGCTTTCGCGTAAGAAGTAAACATGGCATACGCTAACCACAAGCAATGCAGGAGATGTTTCGCACGTTGGCGTACGGCCGAAGAATAGCAATCTTGAATTGCAAATGAATATGCATTGGTGTATGTAAGTATGCCACGATCGGTGAGCTTACCTAATGGTGAATGCCGTGCGTAATTTTTTTCTTATTTAAATTAAATGCAAAATTGCATGCGTAAGCCGCTGGCATTACCAAATTTAGTAATAAGCAAGTAATAAGTACGAATAACAAGTTTAACAACTCGCATAATTGCGCTGAGCCCCGCGCGCCACAAAACAAGATGTATTACTTTTACTAAATTAAATAATCGTAATAATTGTGATTCTACACTGAACCTATCTAGAATCAAAAGGAAGAATAAACGGCGTGTACTCTAAGAATTGAGTTGTTTGTTAGAGAATTAGTTCACTTATGACATTTGAAACTTCTGCCTCTGGATTTCCCGGTTTAAGTATCAATTTTTTGTTAATAGCCGCGTGGCGTCATATAAGTTTGTGCGAATTTATCATTTCTGCAAACACTTTTATTCACAAAAGATCTTTTGCACCAAAATTTAGAATAGAATTACAAATTACACGAAATAGACGCCCTGCAAGCTTACACATGACAAATCTTTCTTGGTAAGCAATAATAAAAAGAAAATGTATCCATTTTTGTGGTTTTTCCTAACTTATTAAAAACTACTACATGCATGTATACATATTGCTATATTTAATAGCTGTAACAATAGTGAAACTCTAACACATCGAATAAGATTTTTGCCACAATATATAAACATTTGTATACTGTTTATGACTCTATCTACACATTATTTCTAGCATCTAGGATCTTGCTTTTTTAAATATTATTTTAATTTTATAAAGCAAATCAGCAAGGCCAAAGTCCCAATAACGAAAAAATACAAGGTTAAGAAAATAATTTACAATTCAGAAAAATGTGTTCAAATAAAATAAATCACCCAAAAGGCCACTAGAATGCTGATAGAGTGCGAATAAGTTCTGATACTATGGAGTAAAGTGTGAAATACATATGTATGTCGATACGCATGTCTAAATGTTTGTTTTAGGGCTGTTTCACACATATGCGGTTCCATTCGGTTCGGTTTAAAGCAGAAGCGCTCTGTAAGTTGGAGAATTTTATAGCGTAACTAGTACGTAAAAACGACCAGATGCAGGCAAGACAGAGCAAACCAATGCGGTTTGTATTATTATCTCGGAAATATTGCGTCCGGCAATTAGACACATCTTGTAGTGAATGATACATTTGACGTGTTGATGGACTGTCCAGTCAGTCTGATATGTAAAAACATGTTGCAACGATTGGATCCACTTAAGAATGTTCGAGTTATCCGGAAACAATAGAAAATTTGTAGGCGAAAAACAGCTTGCAATATAATTTATAATTATTATTATTTCCTTAGTGTAAATTCAATAGTCATGCATAGGTAAAATAAAGTAAAATTAAACACAGACAACTTCATTGTGTCGCTAGAAGAAATTCTGAATGTATGTATGTATGTGCAATACATACCTAAACTGGTGCTTAGATTAGTGCTGCAGAAATATTGGAAAAGCCGATTCTTCTTAAAACCTGTTTTGAGCCGAAACTGATTTTAAGAACCGATTTTAAACTTCACATTTAAAACCGGCTTTAAAATCAGCTTCAAAACAGATTGGAAAAAGAAACCTTTTCGATTACGATTTCTGTTTTGAAGGCAGTAAGTCACACACAAAACCAATCTGACACGAAACTCGTTCGCAACCCTGATTTATATACACCGGGTGTGGCACGAACAGTTTTGATTACACTGAACGAAAAATGTACAGAAATATAATTAAAAAGTACATTAATTTAATAATTTTTTTATCAAAATTTGTCCAACGAACCCAATTATCAATACAACGTACACATATATGCGTTTATTGTATTAACAATTGCAATCAATACTTTAATACTTTTAATAAACACATTTATTAAAAGGATTAACTTGATATATGTAAACTCAAAGAAATAGAAACTATTAACATATTTTATTAAATTAATAACCTGCTGCATTATATTAACCCACTAATTTATAATTTCTTGTTTGAGTAAGTAATAAACGTCATTTTATTAATATGATAAACTGATTTATTAAACAGTACGACTAATAAATAAGGTTGTTCAATATTATAAATAAATTTATCCATACAATTTTTTTTTGTTGTATTAATGAACCCAACTCAATAAATGATGATCTTGCTTTTTCAGTGTAGGGATGCAATCGTAATGTTGATTTTAAATGTAATATTTTCACGAATCTGCTTCCGGTACACCGAAAAAAAAACTAATTCGCTTATTTTAAATAGAGCAGTGTGTTTTTCTGTATTTTTAAATTCTCCATCAAATTTTGGGTAAATTTTATGTACCATGTAATACTATGTTATACTTCCAAAAACTTATTCAAGTTAACTTATTCAAGTAACTGAATTTTCATTCGATTCATTATTTAAAACTAACTACCTGACGCAACCAGAACTGACATAAAAACACTAATCACTCGTTTCTGTCTGAAACATTCACATCGTGCTTACAAAGCCATTTAAACATTATAAATAAATGACAATATGAATAATTTATAGGAGTCCACATATATTGCCAAAGAAGTTTTATGACCGAATGTAAAGTAACAATTGCCTATGATAAACTTTTCCTTTTTATTGCGTTGTTAATCACGGTTTAACATAACATACATGTCTAACAAAGTTTTACTTGTATACAGACTATATCTCCATTTGGTAATACATTGAGCAGGTTACAGTTTTTACGTCTCTAACCAGAAATCATTTATCATTGCAATTATGTCATACAATATAATTTAGATTTAAACAGTTTAGGCCTTGTACTCGTAAGTAACACGTGTTTAATCAGCCTCAAGATGAGTACCTTAATATAATTAAACATTTAAAATTACATAATATAAGGTATAACGTTTTTGAAAAGGGACTCGACAGGAATATATAAATTTAATGTTTGCCATACAATGATATTTCTGCACGAAAAAGGATCTCGTTTACGAAGCTTCAAGGAGAAGACGCCATACTAAATTTTACTATGCCCCTGACTGTTGCAACTACATACACTGAAATCTATTAGATTTTGTAAATATTTTAATTGATAGCGGTTCGAATTAAATGTTCTACCATTTTAATGCATACTTTTACAGAAGTTATCTGTTTTAAGACAGTATAAGATATTATATCCAGGGTGGGGCATAAAATTCGCCTGGGTTAATATACAAAAAGCGGTAATATATATTTAAAATCTTCTTGTTGGAGTATGTGTAAGTCTATTGCGAGCACGTTTTAATATACAGGGGTTAGTTAGTTAATACATAAATGGGGCAAGCTTCCTGAGATTTATAACGGAAGTTTTACCCGTACATTTGGAAGACATACCCCTAAATATCCAGCAAAAGAAGTGGCTACAGTTAGATAGTGCACCCGCACACTTTCAAATTAACGTTCGGAATGAATTGGATAGGCTATTACGTACCCTTATAGGTGGATAGCTTAATGGTGGTTCACAGAACAGGGGTAGAACTGTGCCGAATCGACAGCAAGCCGCCTCGATACTTTCCCCACACTCCGCTTCTCCCCTTCCCTTTAAGTGAATGAGTTCTTTAGGGAAAGGAGAACAGTGGGGTGTGGTAAAAATGTCGAGGCGACCCGTTCTCGATTTGGCGCAGTTCTATACCAGGCTAGCAAGATCCCCGGACCTAATGCGTCCAGATTTTTTTTTTGTGGGGATGTATCAAAAATATTGTATACAATCTACCACCAGCAACACCTGGCAATATGAAGGAACGTATAAGATTCCGTTCGACGAAGAATTTATTTATATATTAAAAGAGATGAACATCAATCTGAGCAACATTTAAATCATTCGTTTTTTCTTTCCTTTTGTATTAAATTTATGGTGTACGTTTTTATATGTAATAAAACATGTCTTTGTTTTGTCTAGTTTCAAATAAATATGAAACAATGTCCAATGCCGCACGGTCTACTTTTCAACAATAAATTAGACAAAACTTATATCCGAAATTACTAATGCTATCGTCATGTCAAAGCTACCTTGATATAACCAAATTTTCAGAAGATAATTGTCAATTAAATTCAACTAAATTTACTTTTACTAAGAAACTACAAGAGATAAATATAGGTAACTTTACCAACATTTAAAAGTAGAGACTATTCCATTTAAAATAAGAAAGTTATTTGGCATTAATGGTAGCCATAATTAGAGATAAAATTTAAACCACACTATAATTTTTAGAAAACGTATTTAGTTTCGCAGTGGATGTAATGGTTTTATTAATGAAACAATGAAACATAAAACACATAACTTAAATATGTACAATAATGAATATTTAGTATTTGAAAACACCGACACTTTTTTTAAATCCCTTTATTGTTGCTTTTCTAACAGTCTCCAAATTAAAATTTGTAAAGTACCTACTATTCTATTTTATTAACTTGTTCTTATTTTGTACATATTGAACCTAGTACGTACACTTGTGATTTGATTTATATTACAAAAAGAAATCAGGCTGTCGAGTCGACCATTTCTAATATCTCTCAGTAACAAATATGTAATAAAAAATCATATCTGTTAGAATCTCCGAGATATTTACAAACTCTTTAAATATAACACAACTTTTGAAGTTTGCCCCGACATTAGGCCATATAAAAACATGAGTTATTCTTACATCAGGCAACTCTTGTCGCTTGTCGAGTTTAATCGTAATCTGAATAAGTGGGTTGACGGTACTCCTTTGCTATATAGTTGCATTTATATTGCATCCACCAGAAATTCACTGTATTAATTACCGACCAAATTACTTCTTATTTGAGAAGTAGTATTTTGTAGAGTTAATAAAATCGAATAGTAGCTACTAAAACAAACAATCTTATATAATGTTTACAGAAAATATTTTGTGTGAAAAGCTTCGCATTTTTGGAGTTGTAAGAGAGGATCATAAAGCACGTGCCTTCTGTGTCCATTTTAATGGACAAGAAAACTAAACAAGATCTTGCACACACATTCTGAACGCAGTATATACATAAATACATAGACGTCTACATGTCCCAATGTGTGATACAGGTTCTGCTTCACGCCTTTAAGTGTCACAGGATCGTATCTTCCCCGCTCTTATATGGCCACGTTCATCGCCTCATATATACGGCAAACATCTTCACACGGCCTCCGCAGCCGCCTACCGTACTCGTGATAATTTAATTGTCACGTGCGACGCCCTTCGTCGACGGAATTTATCGCGTTCTACCGTGCGTATTTTATCTAGACAAGGATGCTTAGTGTCAGGAAGACCGTACGTGTTCACTCTCTATCATACGTTCTCCATCACATCGCATAACATTCGATATTTAAATTGGTGTGAGTGAGAGTCAAACGAACGCGAATCGCGCTGTTGTGCGAGATCAAAATTGAATGACATATTGGCACGTGTAGAGCACGACAATATGTGATTGTAAAAAACGTAAATAGTCCTCGATTTTGACGGTGTTGTCTTATAGCTAGGTATGTATGATTTATATTTGTATATGGTTTCATACTTCGAAAATATAGAGTATGATGCCGCAATATGAAAATGTCATACTATTGGTGATCCCAAAAAGAAGGAACTCACATATCAACACAAGTCAAAATTCTCAGACATATTTTACTTCCACCTACGAGTTGTTTTTTTTGTGGTGGATGTAGCTGCAGCGACTCTTCGGCTGTATTGTTTTATCAAGACTATAACTATATGTACATCTGCTGTGTAAATTGTGTATTTAAATGTCTTTGTAACAAGACTACCCCCAAGTAAGTAATATTACTCCATTAATTATAGCATTAATGAAGAGCTACATTTCATTCCGATGTCAAGAGGTAGTAATGAATAACAAGACTTCCAACACTTTGCCTGTGCATAGTGGCGTACCTCAAGGATCTGTTCTGGGGCCTCTTTTGTTCACAATTTACACATCCAAGCTTCATAAGTCCCTTAAGCACTGCTCTTATCACCTCTACGCAGATGATATCAAATATATTACTCATTTCATCGTGAAGACTTGACTGCTGCCAGAGCTATCATTAACTCTGATCTTGCCAACATTGTCAACATGTCAGCTAACCATTTTTTACACATCAATACTAAGAAAACCGCCGTTATTGTTTTTGGTAAAAGAGCTGACATTGACTTTGCAACTCAAACCTTGCAGCTCGAAATTAATAATATGCCTCTGGAGTGTCTCAATACGGTCAGAAACCTAGGGTTGTACCTGGATTCAGAACTTAGATTTAAAGAACATGTGGGGCACTGTATTAGGAAATCTTATTCCAATTTGAAGAAGCTTTACACTCATAAAGATTATCTATCGGTGGATACCAAAAAACTGTTATGTGACGCGGTGGTGCTCTCGCACTTCAATTATTGCGATGTAGTTTATGGTCCTTGCTTGGACGTTTGTACGGCACACAGAATACAAAAATTACAGAATAGTTGTATTAGGTTTATATGTGGAATTAAAAAATATGACCATATTTCTCATAAATTTATAACGTTGGGATGGCTTAATATGAAAGAACGACGTCGGTTTCATATGTATTGCTTCTTTCACAAAATTATAAATCTTAAAACACCGCCGTATCTTTATCTAAGAATCAGGTTTCGCACTGATGTGCATAACATCAATATTCGGTTTCCGCATGCTATTACGCCGCCAACCCATCGCACCTCTTTGTTTGAAAGATCATTTAGCTTTAACATTGCGCGTTTATACAATGATCTACCGGTTTCACTGCAGAAGTTGAGTTTCTTCTCTTTCCGTGCACGTATCAGGATGCTTCTTGACGCTATGGTCTGGTGAGTACTTCCGCGGTTTGAGGCAATACAATTCTGATTTTTTTTTCTTTTTGTTCTTGTCAAGCACTGGATTAATTAAATTGGTATGTATGTATGTATGTATAAGTCTCAGTCTTCACGATAAGTATTTTTTTTTCACATGTTTGGGCGGCCGGATTGAAAAGCAGATTTATCTGAATTCGGCCCTTTGTTTGCCCCATCTGCATATATGTATTATATTTGCTGCTGACGGTTATTTGTTGTTGATGTTTGCATTTGGTGGTGTAACAATAAAGAAATTATTATTATTATTATTATTATATCTCAGCAGTGAATGGTAGCTCAACCGGAGCACCAATATAGGAAGACGTATGACAAACGTGAACGAGAAGGTCCGGATACCGAATTGTATGTATTCTGCGACTATCGAACTACACTGAGATAAGTTTAAAATAGACACACAAACCGTTTATTTCTTCTTATAAAAATATATCACTTCAGTAATGTAAGTAGTTCTAGTCTTATATATTATTATAACTTAGTATTACATTAATGTAAGACAGCAAAGTCAATAGTACTCTAATGCTGTTTATAACATGAACAACAAACAGATTTGACTAACCTGCAAAATGTTTGCAGGAATATCCATAAATGATTAATAACTGGCAGTTCACAATACGAAATAACTAGTTTCCTCAGTTTTAGGTTTGTAATACGGGCCATCTAAATTATATCGTAGGCTTTCTCCGTGCGAGTCTCAGAAGCAGAAAAAATAGGTAGAGGGCACTTGAATGCGTTGAAGCGGAAAAGGCGGGTTTTCAAATACTGGAAACTGGCCAACCACCATCACTGATTTTTCAATATACACGTGTCTAATTATCAGAAAAAATTCACCGGTTGACTCGTAGAATTGGTAATAGAACAGCAAATGTTATTACATCGAAAATAGTTAATCAGATACAAGCAACTCACACGAGTGGATGTGCATAGTTTTTCATTTTTATCGAATTTATGTTGTCACATCCGTTGTTCACAAATCAACAAACTATACAAACAGTATACAGCATAAAAATATTATTTTTCATACAAACTTTGCCTTCCTCTTAGAGATTGAATCTGAAATAAGGCTGAAAAACGTGTTTCATTAACTGTAACCACAAAAACATTTTTTACAGTCTGAGCTCTAAATATAAATAAAGACCCAATCAAAATAATTGTTTCCAAACATAATCGATCTAGCCTCGCAAGCTCTTAATGCTTATTCTTTACATATTCTTATTGTGCCGGATATACAACACTGTGTAAAAGATAACAACAATATAGATGGTATATATTAACCTTATCGGTAGTCTCTGATTATTTTAATCACCGATAATTGTCTATTACACTAAGATTAAAGTAGAACAACTGCATCATTTATATTAGTAAAATAAAACAAGAAATTTGATAGCATTCAAGGATACATAAGCAAGTTTTCCTGGTGTGACTGGAAGTCTAGCCTAATTTCCAATTTCTCAGTTCTTTTTACCGTAAAAATAACTCTGTTAATTATATAATGCTAAAAATAGAGAGCACTACTTGTTATGTCATAATAAACCGCGAACTAACACTAAATAAATCGAAAAGTATAGTTCTAGCTATATAGATAGTAAACAGGAAGCAAATTATATGCATATTTCCATAGAGATTGTACTGACATAATAATATTAAAAGTGTTAATTGCATTCCATCTTTATTTGTTTCACGCTTTAAGCGACTCAATTTGTAAAAAAATCCAACAACAATTTGTAAAGGTACATAATACCGGCTGTCTAGTAAAAGGGTATGGAAGTGAGATTGTTAATACACTTTGAATACAGCTAGTCTAATTTTGCAACATTCAGAAATTTTGCGCTATTGTTGGGGAAATAATAACTTGATCAATGAACAATTTTTCAGTTTCACTTATGTTGTATTTTACTGTGTTAAATTGAATTTCAAGCTTCGTAAATTGTAATTTTGCGGATAACATCAAATACATTTTAGAAATCCTATCGTTTGAGCAATGTGTTTAATGCTTACGATGCTGAAGCTTTTCGATGATGCAAATTCTAGTAAGGAGTAATAGGAAGCTTACGAATCACGAAATAATTACTGTTTCAGACTGATTTCCACAAGATGATCTATAATTAAAAAAAAGTAAAATTTTGAGTTTTGTGGGCACTATTATCTTTATATTCTTATACTTTTTGTATAAGTTACTTAATGATTTGAAAGAAAGATTATTCATACAGTACTAAATGTTATATAATATTGCTGCTGTTATAGAAGAAACTAGATTTTGGAACTGAACAATCAAAAACCTATTTTATCAGGTAAGAACGAACAGTTGTATAAGAGGTTAGTTTAATAGTGCTTAAGGTAATTTATACAATTTTTCCCTTTCTTTCTAAATATCGTTTGTAATTTTGCCGCATCCTTTAATAAACATTAATTTATTTTCTTCTTGTAACTGTAATACGAGAAAATAAACTGTAACCACTTAATGCTTTCTACAATAAAGACGTAGACGTATACCACGTTGTGTCTGTCACTAGATAATGAATTGTTTCTATTTTTTTGTATAGAGAAAGTTATTTAATAAGTTAGTATTTATCACTGCCTTACGTAATATTGAATTAATTCTATACAGCATATTGTGTGTACTAGAATGTGGATCATGAATTAATTATAATTATGTACATATGTAGAGGAATGCGTATTTATGTATATGCATGCATGTATTTAATACGTTTTGCAGCAGTAAATAAAATAAAACCCGATTTCTCGAAAGTAGATTAATAATTCTGAATTACCTACTGTAACATAAATATTTTGAATTCAATTTTCTATTAATTTCTCTGCAACTTTAATAAAATACTTAGAGTACTAACCTTATCAACACATGATAGAAGAAATTATCGAGAACGGTTAGTTACCTCATCGTCGAATTCTAGGTCTAACTATACAGTGTATTCTCGGAGATGTTCACCTTCCTTTTCTTCCTTCTTTTAAAAATACAAACACAGTTTTTCAATAACAGCTAAAGAAAATTTAGACTAAACTTATGTCTTTCAAAATAGAACATCCTCTATACATATATAATAGTTTGACCTGACTGATTGACAACCAATTTCCAGTAAAAACGGTTTACAGTCGCTAGATTTGGCACACCGGTCATTTCGTTTTGTTTTCTAAATATCGTTTTATCCATGTCGTTTCACGGGTCAGTTATTTTTTAATTAATTCGCGATTTTTTGTCTCAAGTCTTTTTTATACATACATGGGTCTAATAATTATAAAGCGTTAAACGGAAATACTGTAACAATTGCGAATAATCTGACGATAGTTCCGGCAAATGTAATACTTAATTTAACTAATAGGCGAGTTTTATTGCGAAAGCAACCATCAATAAAGGCATCATAAGAATTGCAAGTAAGTTTCTTCTATTTACAGTATGTTTTATTTTAAACGCACCTGAAATTAATAATACCACCAGAGCAAAAGATTTATCAGTTTTCATAATAGTACAGTGTAGTAATAATAGATAAAAGGGAGTATTTTGCAAAAGTCTGTTTTGAATACACATTTCCCGAAAACCTAATATATGTCAGAATAAAAAATATTGTCACATAATCGTTTTCGTAATTAAATATGTTAATGAACTAAGATTATAGTCTTACTGATCTATCTACATAGTTACCTGTTAATTTTATATAGCATGTCTGGAGAAATAATTGAAATACGGCTTAAGCTTTACTAAAAATAATACTATAACTGTGTATTTGAGTATATGATGTAGCCTGCTAATTTGGTGGGATTGCATATCTTTTATTGAGAAATCAGAATTTGGCGAGTGAGGCAAGAGCCTGAATTGTTGCAAATAGTACAAAACTAGTAAAGCTTTACAATCGAGTGTTAAAATCGTGGATGAAACGTAGAATACAATCGTAAAAAGCTCATATTGAAACTCTGAATAATATTTCGCTGACTCTCCCACACACTTAAGGCACTAGATACCAGCTTATGGCGACTGGAGAAATATGTAAATACTGTTTGTTAGTGATAGTTGCGAGTCTGTGAAGTTTCGATAATAATAAAAGAAAACACCGTTTCACAGGAAAAACGTCAATCTTATTTATTAGATGTATACATTTCGCGACCTTCGTCGCATCATCGGTAATATTATACTAACACATTTTATGTACATTAAAAGTATTCACACGAGAGGTTTTGCTGTAAGTCACAAAAAAGTAAAGGACATAAAAACAAATACAAGAATATCGAACGATTATTAACTATACACAATACTATACAGTGGGCATTCGAAGTACAAAAATGTTATATCACATCAAGTAAAGGACTACTATTAAGCGGTGACAAATCTGTGTTTATGAGTCTATTTCTATGTTTTTTCATGTATATAGCCTCAAGCATATCTAGATTTTTATTGTTTGAATGTTTTAGTAGTTTTGGATTTCCTTTTGTAAAATTGTGCCCGGTATCCATGAAATGTTTGCACAATGCTGACTTTTCTATGTCTCTATTCTTAGTATGTAATTTGTGTTCATAGAATCTAATTTCCAAATTTCTTTTTGTCTGGCCTACATAGCACAACTCACAAACATCACAGTCTATTTTGTAAATCCCAGACTTTTTTATACTATCGTCTTTGTCAATTTTACTTGACGGTAAAAGATTTTTAAGCGTATTGTGATTGGAATAAGCTGGAGTTAAATCAAATTTTTTAAATAAATTATCAAACTTGTAATGTATGTCATGGTGGTATGTAAGCTTAACATGTTTCTTAATTTTTCTAGTATCGTTAAGTTTAAGCAATGTTGTACTTGTCTTTATAACGTGTTTCTTTTTAAAGTTGTTGTATATTTTAGTCACATAGTGATGTGGAAATCCATTAATTTTAGCAACTTCATAGATGAAAGTTAATTCCTTGTTAAAATTATGTTTAGAAAGAGGTAAATTAAATAATCTGTGAAATAGACTATTAAACGCGGACTGCTTGTATTTATAAAAACACGAGGAATCGTATTGTATGTAGTTGTTGGTGTGCGTGGGCTTCTTAACAACCAATATTCCTCTGTAAAATTCACATACGAAAATGAAAATAGCAAAAAAGAACTACCATTCTTAGATCTATTACTTAAGATTGAGAACAATAAATTAGTCTTTGATATTTACCGGAAGCCCACGCACACCAACAACTACATACAATACGATTCCTCGTGTTTTTATAAATACAAGCAGTCCGCGTTTAATAGTCTATTTCACAGATTATTTAATTTACCTCTTTCTAAACATAATTTTAACAAGGAATTAACTTTCATCTATGAAGTTGCTAAAATTAATGGATTTCCACATCACTATGTGACTAAAATATACAACAACTTTAAAAAGAAACACGTTATAAAGACAAGTACAACATTGCTTAAACTTAACGATACTAGAAAAATTAAGAAACATGTTAAGCTTACATACCACCATGACATACATTACAAGTTTGATAATTTATTTAAAAAATTTGATTTAACTCCAGCTTATTCCAATCACAATACGCTTAAAAATCTTTTACCGTCAAGTAAAATTGACAAAGACGATAGTATAAAAAAGTCTGGGATTTACAAAATAGACTGTGATGTTTGTGAGTTGTGCTATGTAGGCCAGACAAAAAGAAATTTGGAAATTAGATTCTATGAACACAAATTACATACTAAGAATAGAGACATAGAAAAGTCAGCATTGTGCAAACATTTCATGGATACCGGGCACAATTTTACAAAAGGAAATCCAAAACTACTAAAACATTCAAACAATAAAAATCTAGATATGCTTGAGGCTATATACATGAAAAAACATAGAAATAGACTCATGAACACAGATTTGTCACCGCTTAATAGTAGTCCTTTACTTGATGTGATATAACATTTTTGTACTTCGAATGCCCACTGTATAGTATTGTGTATAGTTAATAATCGTTCGATATTCTTGTATTTGTTTTTATGTCCTTTACTTTTTTGTGACTTACAGCAAAACCTCTCGTGTGAATACTTTTAATGTACATAAAATGTGTTAGTATAATATTACCGATGATGCGACGAAGGTCGCGAAATGTATACATCTAATAAATAAGATTGACGATTTTCCTGTGAAACGGTGTTTTCTTTTATTAATACTGTTTGTGATGTATATCATCGCGATATATACGTCAAAACAGTAAAACGGGTATCATTGCGATAGCCGTTTTACGAGCTTTAGGTCTTCGTATTAGAAGATGACGGTTTACACATGCTATTTCAAATAGGCAGTACGATTCGTACCATCTCTTCAATATAGAGGAAATCTATAGCAAACCAACTACAATTATTGCCTTCACCGAAATGCTGACTGGTCTCGATGTGTAAATAAGAAGAAAGCAACTTAAAGGTATCTAAAAACACGCCAAAGATTGTTTAAACGTGCAATTCATTACTGTAGCGATATACCAGCAAAAAATGATATAGAAATAACAATTTTACCAAAAGGTGAACGTTAATCCGGAATAACAGTACTTCAACGCTCTTAAGTGGAAAGATGAAACCCAGGGAAATGCTGTAATGAAAACAAGGTGCGCCTTTCAACTTTTAAATCTAAACGAGCTTATCGATAGCCTCATTAACGACAAAGCACACAGCTACGCTAACTTCTTTAGCATGATAACTAACCACGTTAGCCATGCTGAAGATGTCACGAAATGGCCATCCAATTTAAATAGTATAGTTAGGAGAAGTTGGGTTTTATTTTTTAAATACTGTAAACATAAATACTGAGGTGAGGTTGAAAATTTCCTGCTGGCTTCAACTGGATCTAGTAACGCACGTCAAAGAAAGCAGATAGCCTCTCGTGACCGCCTTCAAGATAAGATTACAGTGCGATCTATAGCAAGCTTTAGATTTTCAGAAATTTTAAACAAATTATGTACGTAAAAGTTAATTAAGGAGATTAAGGCAGTTCTAAGTTATATATGTATATGTAAATTATTGGATTAGAAGTTACAGTATATCTTATATAAATATTTAATTCTATAATAATATTTCGCAGAACAATTGAAGTTATGTGTACACTCGGCAAAGAGAGGCTAGTTTCAGGGCAGTGCGGAGGAGAACCTGGAGGGGCGAAGTGTGTGGCACGGAAACCCGAGCGTCCGTATCAAAGCACACTCGTTCAGTATTATTCCGCTGGTCGTTATGAGTGCTTACAGAGTGCTACACACATACTTAGAAAAGGTCGCATTTAGGTACGTTTCGTAATAGCGAGTACGCCGGATTTAGAATGTGAAGGCGATAGAATTAAATGTGTAAGATGCGACAACTATTTCACGTGTATGAGCACGTGGAAATGTGAATACTACCTAAAAAGCATAAAACATTGTTGTGCAATCCGTAGCAACGATACAGCAAACAATTCAACATATGATGAAGGTGTTTGTGTTATTCTATGTAATTTGCCGTTCTCTTTACTATACCAAGAAGCGTTTATTTCCTTCTCGAGCAAGTATTCGGATTATACATTACTAAGTCAGACATTAATAAGAAACGCTATGGCATCTGCTCGTGACTATGTTGAAAGAAGAACTAATTGTTAGTTTCTCTGTCTTTTATTATTATTTAATTCAAGTAAATTTCTGACGAAAAGAAATTTAAAATAATTTGGTAATTTACCACAGCATATTATAAGATACTAAATAATAAAATAACAAATAAAATGCTATCGTATAACGAACATATGATTTCCTAAAAAAAACATTTTTGCATAAATATTACGCTCTCATAAGCACAAAATGGAAATAATGTATGAATTTTCCATATTGCGATAGACTCAACGAGCATCAATAAATGAATCCAACAGTAACGTATATGCAAATTTTAGTACCTGAATTTCGCTTTTGATAAATTTATATATACATATATTATCAAAAATTATTATTTCTAATTCAATTATTAAAAACACATTACTTGTTTCCTTACGAAGTCTTCTAGAATTTTAATAGCCCAATTTATTTCCCAACATTCCAATAAAGTTCATCACTTTATTCACTAGACTAACATTGACGACAGGTTTTAAACAATACTAGAGTATTGTCTAAATATCTACAAATTCTACAATTCTAACATTGACTCATTAGTATGACTAGCATAGTGTTGAAGAATCCTACTTCGAAATTAAATAAACAAATTTAAATCCGCTTTGTCACGTCCTAACATCTCCGCTCGTATCACATAAATTAAAACATTTCCGGGTTGACGTAAACTAACAAATAGTTTCAATTCAACTGTAACAAGAGAATTTAATTCAATCTGTTTCGAATGCTAGCTAGAAACTGGGTGTTCGAACAAACAAAAACGTACTTTGGAAATATAAAGCCTACATAAAGCTCCGGTTGTTAATTTATTCTCTGAGAGTCGAGGATTTATATTTGTAGTCGTTTGTTATACTGTTATTAATTTCCGTTGGTCAAAGGTATTGGAAAGTGAGATAAGTGTGCTATCAACAATTAAATAACATACCTCTATTCTCTTGGATATTGTACGGCATTGGTTTTTTACGAGAACTTCGATTAGCTTTACATTTTAAGTTTGCATATATTGGTTAGAGGAAGATCAGTATGGAATTTTATTTCGTTATTAAAGACTATAAAAATTCATGAATCTATACTAATGAAGTATCATGCATGTAAAAGAGTGCCAGTCTTCTTGTATGCATGTCCGTATTTATACACTGCAGTTCGAACAACAATTCTGGAACCTGTTTTTTAACGAACACGTACACGCCTAAAGTATTTGTTTACATACTTTTTTGTGTCTATGGAGGGTGCGAGTTGCAGATTATATTAAGGTAATATGTAATGATAAAAAAATAAAATTGACACATGACACACGTAATTAATAGTTTAGTTGATCAACCTACAAAATTAGCACATTTTTTCTGTTTTTTAGGGTATATTAATAAAATATACCACAACAAATAAAATATAACACAAGCATAAAATCAAATCGTAACATATCACACAATTCTCATATATTAACAACACTTGAGTGAAAAAATAAAATACGAATTTAAAAAGTCAAACTTTTATCTAACATTTACATGTCGTAAACAAATCAAAGTAATGTCGTCTATCAATTATCCTGTAAATACTCTAACAAACGCTATATTCATCAATCTAATTTAAATGAAGTACTTTATAAAGGTTAATACACTAGTTGACGTCACATGATTACTGGAACTGTATTGTCTCAAAAAAATAAACGAGATAATCTTGATTTAGATATAATTATTAAAAGAACAAATTTATAAAATGCTAAATATAAAAATAGAAATCAACGTGATCAATTTTAGAACAGATATTGATAATGTTACTAGAAACCTGGTATTTTCAATTAAACGCAGTGATTATTATTATTTCCTTAAGCAGAATTAAAAAAAAGCTAGTTACGTAACAAAGTCATAAGTATCTACAAAATAAATTCAGATACGAGTTCCTCAGAACGGAGATTACTGACTGCAATTAAGGTTACGCGGGCAGTGGAGAGGGAGCCGAAATTCTGCCCATATAAAGTAATCGTAAAATTTTTTGAAATTTCAGTGGAAGATTTCATGAAAGTTACAAAAAATATTTACAAAAGAACATTACTGTAGCCACAATCATGGTGTTGCCGATGTAATGACCTATATGGAATTTTAAGATTGTAAGAGAAACTGATACAAAAAAAAACTTAAGCTGCGATGTAAAGTTTGAAATACCTACGTCAGTAACTCAGCAATAGGATGACAGTTGCTACCGTGATTTCCTTTTATCATTTACCATCATAAATTTTAATAAATCCTGCATCGACATTTTAAAAGAATATCGTTGCTGTATATGGAGAGAATTTCGCGCCGCTCCCCACTGGTTACGCAGCCTTAAATTATAACAAATTTCATACATCTACACTAAATATTTGGTTTAGAAAAGACATGAAGTTATAGAAGCAAGAACCAATTTCTGCTATCACGTGGTTTAGTAAATATTTACTGCATATTATGTTTTTACGCTGTAATTAATTCTTATGCATAATACATCTTCTTAATAATCCACGATTCTCTTCAACTTTCGAAAACACCTTACACACCCTTCCATTCAGGCGGATAATGAATAAACTGCAGCGAATTGAGTTTATAAACTTTAGGTAGGATCGAAGGAAATACGGTGTTGGGAAGAGAGAGGAAATTAATCTCGCAGTTTCGTTTTGATAAACAGTTTACATAACAATGACAGGATTATTTAATCTATTGTTTGTAACAGTAGGAGATAACCGCTAAGTCTGATCGAGTTGTCTAACCGCAATTCGCCACAAACTTCAATCGACGGCTGCACCAATCTACAATCAATCCAATAACGTTTATGCCAATAAGAGCAAAATTTTAGAAGCTAACCGTATTTACTACATACTAACGTAACGGAAAACACAATTGCACTCTGATATTACGAACTATAATTTTTATTTCGATATTTTGAAACTAACCACTACATCACCAAATAACTAATTATAAAAATTAGCAAATTTGGTTTTTTCATTGAAATTATATAAATTAAAAATTATATAAAAAAATAGTTTTTTACTGCTATTTTTAGAGTGATTATTACTAAGTTTTGCAATCTTGTTTCTATTTCAGAAAAATAAACTTAATGTACTTTCCTCTTTGTCACCGTGAAGACAAACTAACTAATGCATGCACGATCATTATAAAATTTATATCATAACAGATCATTTTCGCAATGTTTCTCAATATTTTAGATTTGAAACAAAAAAAACTAAGTTTCTTGTGGTAGGAATATACTAGCTTGTACGTAATACAAACAAAATAGATCGTGATGAAGCACAATTACCTCTCAAATTAACATTTTCTGTAGAAATTGAATTATACTAACAAGCAAAGGCACCCAACTGTCCCTCGCCGATTTTGATAAAATTTGGCAGGAATGTAGAACATCGAAAAATATTTGACACGTATTTTTTTTAGGGCCCCGTTTTTGGTTTTAGGGTGTGTAACGGGGGCTCAAAGTTACCCTCAAAAACACATTTTTTTTTTTATATTTCAGAAACGAGAAGAGATATCGAGATGTGGTAAAGACTAGATCGTTCCTTGCTGCGGGCTCTACAAATGATGATAAAGCAATTGTATCTGATAACTGACGAAAAAATTGCTTCCAGAAGCGGAAACCATAAACATCCAAAGATTGTATAAAACTAGTGGCACCTTTGGGGATTGTTTTTACTGAAACTGGCCGAGCAAGTGGCACAGCATCTTCGATATCTTCGATATCTTCGGGACTTTGGCCTGACTATGAGTCCATTAGTAGAAGGGTCTTCTGGCCGACATGGGGAGCATATACTTTAGGACTTGAAACATGAGGAGTTAGAGGCTTTAGAAACATGAGGAGTTTGTATTACGTATTAACCAAGTGAGTTCAACAAATTGCTATTTAAGTCTAAGCAGTCTTCAAAATAGTTTTTCTGAAATTTTCCAGTTCTTCTTTGCTATATGAGATCATCACCCGTCATATGTAATTTGTCATAGCTATCGAAAATTTTGCTGTAGGAAAATTAATTAGCCAATCAGTACGAGATTAATGTGTTAGCGATTAAGATAGATATTGAATTAGATTACTCTGAAAAATCAAAAGCTAGCTCGTCGCTCAGATGTTAACATGGTGAGAAAATTGAGATGAAGACTGAGACTATAGGACTGTACTATATTATAAAATCAATTGTAGAAGTAAATTGATTAACTCTTTTAAGAGAAATGTGAAGAGTGACTGTGTTTCAGGGTTAGAAGACATTTCCTCGAGCATACACATGGATTTTTTAGTGGAAAAAATTATTATTATCATTACTTACTGCTACTATTATTATTATTACTATTTTTATTATAAATGCCACATAACATTGGATTTAAGAAATAGGTAGTTAACCTAAACATGAAGGTAATGTATGGACTGCGTTGATTGGAAAATTGTCCTTTCGAGCATCATTTCTTGCAAACAAGAACTTTATTATGACGCATACGTCTTTAACGTATTTGAATTGGTGAAATACTCTGAATATGTTTGGCATATACAATTCTAAGTCTTCAACAAATTCATCAAATAAGACCAAACTTAGTACGCGAGAACTAGAACTGACTCCCCTACTCACCCTGCTATTCTGTTACACACATTTAGATTTGAGGAAGAGAAAGCTATACATACATACGTTAAGGTCATGCTAAAATCTATAAATATTTATTTTTCTAATGCTGCTAAATCGTCGACTTTTGTAATAATACAAACCTGAATAATTATTACGTACATATATCATTTAGGAGTAAAAAATTTACAGTACCATAACGTTGCTGTAATTGTAGTACATATACCTTTCCCTTTCAATAGATACATACGCCCAATCGTTTTACCTGACACAATAAGTCAGTTAACCGTATCAAAGCGTAAACATTACATCGATACAACAGGCGTCTCACAAACATACACTTGCGGGACCTTCTATGCCATGCCACTCATCGTGAAACTTACATTCCAGCGAGGAACTTCGGTCAATCTATTCGCGAGAACACAACCTGCGCTGCCGCCACCAATAATAATGAAGTCAAAATTGCTGCTCATATGGAGATATTTACGCTTAATGTAATGACGCGCCGAGCATTGGTTTAGTTTTACAAAATTACCACGCGTGAAATCTCGCGGTTTTCCAAAAACCATGGTTACTAATTGTAAAAATAGAAAAGTTGAGGGCGAACACGTCGTAACGTTAGTGTATACGGCACAAGCTTCTGATAAATTTGGCGGAATAAACAACATCTTACTTCGAAAACTGATAAAGTAGACGTTTTCTCAACGATAATATTAAATGTTCAATACTCGACTTGCGGAATGAAACTAAATGAAAACTAAATCTGTAATAGCATTTCTCCGGTGCATAATTATTCCCACATTCCTGTTTTGTAATCGTTATGTTACGGTTTTACCCCACACTAAAAGCAAATGTCGCTAGCGATAAATTGGCTACAACGTAAGCAAGATCCTTTTTTTTTCATTTTGCTATCAGAATGAAACGCACCACTTATTCAGTAATGCAATACCAATGGCATGGGTAATAAATAATGGCTATCTAGATTGCTTTCCAATACAACCGTACACAAACAGACCACGAACGCAAACATTGATTTAAATTAATTAAATTGGTAGCGATAAAATGTCAAGTGCTTGATGCGTTCCAGATTTGACGGGAAAATGTGAATCTCATTGACAAAAACTTTTAAACTAAGACTGAAATATCTAAAGCAAGATTTAATTACATTGATGTAGCAGTACCTACATGTATGCCAAATGTAAATATTCCACTTATTCTTCATCAAATTTCATAACTTTCGACCAGACATAAACGTTTACTTAATTAATCAATTAATTAAATAATCTGAATGGACATTACTGCTCATAGTATAAAATTCACCTTAACACAGTTAAAACACAACGCACAACGACTGTTGTAGAGAAAATAGAGAAAATTTATTCCAATCCATATGAAGTCGCTTATAGACCAATTTATCTTTTGATTGAGTATACTAAATAGATGGAAAAACTTGGGACTACTGGATTGAATAACTGTCTGAATATATACAACTCACAAAATGATCACCAGTATGATTTCTAGGAGGACGATTACACAGTTTCTGCAATTGTCAAGTTTTTGACGCAATTGTATATACACATGGATGATATCAATGCGTATACTATAATTTTTATAAGTAAACGGGTAAGTAACGGGTCGATGGCCGCAGTGGTTAGGCGGCTGACTATCGTTGTGGGAGGACGATAGGTGTCGGGGTTCAATTCTCTGGAGGGACGGTGACATGTTTTCAGAGAATTTAATCCCGGATCGACTTTCCATTCGCTGTTGGGAGCAAAGTGATTAACAGCGCAGCACCATAAAAGGCGATATGGTGCTGTCACAAAGCCATTGAACACAACTTACACACACAAACTACACCGCGAGAGTTGCAGTGATAGCCAGACAAGCGATACAGTTTACGGAGTCACTGCAACTAAGCACCCACCACACATAAAAAAACAAAACTGCGGTACCCAGGGTAGCGCACTGACATCTTTGTCTTATACATAAATGGTATTCCGACGGGAGATGTTATGTTTACTGATGATGTTTCGCTTATGGTGTCTACTAAGGGCGCCAATGATTTGGTTCGGGTGGTATCAATAGCTCAGTCAGATGTACTAACTAGTTACCTAATGGAGAATAATCTTGTGTTGAACTGTGGTAAGATTGTATTTGTTGATACCAAGGTCAGTCATGGCATCAGAGGTAAATCACGTATCATACTAGAGGGTATAAAACCAGCATAATCTAAACAGACGATACGAGATTTTTAGGAATAACAAATGATATAGCGGTGTGGCTAGATCAAATATGTCGAAATTTTGTGTAAGCGAATTAAGCAATTTTGCTTTGTATTACGTCTGTTGATATAAGAGGTTGATTCTTCAGTACCGAAGGTATTTGTTTGCCTTTATTCTGTTATGGTTTATTGATCTACAGGTCCTCTTTAGATATTGTTTGGATATTTAGAATTCAGAAGTAAGCGCTGTGGTTAAAAGATCTCCTACAACTAGGTGCAGAAACTTATGTATTTGCAAACTTTCATATTATGACTCTGTATGTATGTATATATTTGGCAACTACTTTTGTACGCGAAAGAAAATTTTAATAATTGGCCTAAATTGTATAAGGGTGGCTACCACACCTGACGCGGAGAGTTTTTTTTAGTCGATTGAGTATTATTTTGGATTGCAATGTCAGTTAATACAGTGTGTTATATGGAAGAACATATTTTTATATGTTTATATGAATATCGCCTAATAAAATGCTATTATTGTCATTATTATCATTTCGAAGCACAGACATAATACTTAATAAATTTGCGAATCACTTGAAATCTATGACAAAAAAATCAATTAAAAAAATAAATCGAAGGATTCATTGATGAAAAAGGGCTACAACTCTATAATGGAAGTGATTAGTTGTAATTGGTACTCTGTGTTTTGATATAATGGGGGTGTCCCGTTTCAATGTGGATCTCAGATATTTGCTACATTTGTGAAAATAGAGAAAAAAGTGATAAAAAAAGTTATCCCAATTTATGTTCAGCACAATTTAAAAATATTTTAAACTATACAGAGTGTCTTAAACATAGGTAGACATACTTGCTCCCTTATTTTTAATAGGGCACCCAATATATTTTGGCATTTTTAAATACTGTTTATACAGAACACACTTTCCCGATAGGAGAATCCTAGGCGGTCCTAGACCAGAATGCCAGTAGAAGAACAAATGAAAAAAATTAATGTGAAATAATAACTTCTGTAGTTGAAAATCCTACCATCGGTCTTGTTAAAAAATCCTGCAAGAAGATTGATATTTTGCGAGTGCTATGAAGAAATATTCCGGGAACATTTCTTTAAGAGTTTTGTTTACGGGCGAAGGATAAGAATCCGAATGTTTGCAGTTATTTTGAATAGAGGATCTAAGATTCACTACTAAGTTTAGAAGGAATTATATATTTTTTATGTATTTATTTAATTTATTAATTTTGTGTTTATGGACTTATAGAAATTTCTCTGAAGCTCAGCATTAACATCGATGCATAATTCGCCGACGATATGAAAACAACCAAATATTCTGTTCAAAAGTTCATATGACACTATAAAACTTTTGCTAACTGTACATTGTACAAATTTAAAGCAGCCAAAAAAATAAAGAAGCGGTTCATTTATTTAAAAATATGTTAACAGAATTATATTCGTGGCAAATACATAAGCACCAGCTACAGTGTTATAGAAAAGCAGTTATAAAAGTGTAACAATCAATATAGTAGCCAATTAGGTGACAAGAATGTTCCATAGTTCCCCATAAATAATTAGAAATACTTTCTAATAGCATTCAATATAAAAGCAAAATTCCATAAAAGTATTTAAAACGCAATATATCTAGTTACTTCGAATTTTGCTTTAATAGAACTGACAACATATTTCCAAACACAGTATTTTGGTTACGCAACTGCTACCTGCCATATAAATCTAAACCCAATTATATGAAGCATTTCACCAGAAATACAATCTACGATGTCTTAATTTATACAATTTGGATATAAAGAGAGGATGAGATATTGACTAAATTATTATAGATGTCACAATACTTTCACTAAAACTCTCATAAATTTTCTACAAATTTGCAGACGCAGACGGCTATATGGTTTCCGAATGTAACATAACATAAAAAGATAATTTATTGCGGAAACATTTTAAGATGTTAAAAATATCTTGTTAAGACGTTGATTTTGATCTACTTTATAATAAAGCACGCTAATATAGATATTGCTTTCTTTCTGAACATGATATTCAGTGATTTTCCGTTAATATCGAAATATGAAAAAGACTGCCGTGACAATTAATCGGAACGTGCTAGGTAATATTCATTATATTTTAAACTCTTTGTCTAATTATGAGATTGATTTAAGCATTGTTGTCGAGCAAATTGAATTTGCCAGCCTCTAGGCTCTAGTAGGTATTTGACGAATTTATTATCGTTAATTTGTACAATAATAACTTTTACTACTAACACACCACTGATATACGCATATTTGAGAGTAGATACATAGTAAAATAATACAATATCGGAAATATAAATATAATTACAGCCGGAAACAAATACTTTCACTTGGATGTCATCAAGTGGGACAATTTATGTAGTATAGAGATTAAAATAAATATTTCTACTAAACTGGAGAAAGTATTAGGTAATTTGGAACTTTCCAGACATATAGGTAGGTATATTTTATACAATAGAGTAACCAAAAAATATATTAACGTAATCGCAGGAGATGAATTTTTGCACTGCCTACCTGAATGCGAAGCGACAGAAATTCATTCTTAGTATTAAGTTGCACTTACTAAGAGTGACAATAAATTCGCTTTGCATACATCTGAGATGACTTGTTAGAGCTGGAAGCCCAGATCGGCAACAAACAAAATGAGCAGGCGTTTAATCAAATACATACAACAAAAACAAATCGATAATATGACCATATGAGTTCTAACTGAGTCCAGAGGCATAACCATTAAAAAATGCGACCCACAGCCATACGTAGATCAACAAAAATTATTTTCACTAAAAATCATCAATACTGAATGATAGATTGATGAACTAATAAAATTATATTATGATTTGATCAAGTGAAAGTATATGACATATCTTAACTATTTAATAATATATATTAAGATATTATTAAATAGCTAACAGTCACAGGTTTCACCTACACTGCATATTTTTCACACGAACACATATTTTATGTATATAATATATACATAGATACTATAAGAGCACGTAAGTACAAAATAATTCCGAATTATTGACCAATCATGAAATTTTCCCCCGTCCTGATTTCTCGGTACGCATTAATCACGTTAAGTTAGTATCTGCTATACCATTCACTGTTAGGAGCTAAGTGATTAAAAGTGCAGCACTACAAACAGCGAGATTGAACACATTTGAACACATTGCTTGGTAGTCAGACAAACAAGTAGCATCCACTACTATAAAAAAAAAACTAAAAAAACATTTTTACGTGACGGAGAGCATTCTTTTTTATATTTGCGAAACAGAATAAGAAAAACATTTTCTACTTCGATTAATAAATAAAGATCGATTGAATATAGGTACTATTGTTTAAAATGGTAGCATACCTGCTACGGTATCAGATATAACCGTGTCGAAGCATTAATCGTATTTTGTGCAATTTGGTTTATAATTAGTGTAGGCTCTCTTATCGTATCGACTTTTTAAATATCTAAATAAACCGCTAATAAAATTGTTTTCTTATATCTTACATATATTCCTTTGTGGGTATTTAAAACACAAACATTTTCTTCTATTTAAACAGATCTATTTTAAGGAAACAGTTGTTTTCCCCATTGTAGTTATTACAAATGGGATACAGGATTGGCAAGCTAATAAAAATAAAGAAAACTAAACGTAATTAAGATGATCGTGGAGCTAGTGGGGTTAGCAGCCAATGGAAAAATCCTTATTAAAAGGAAATAAGACTCATTTATCTAAACCTTAAGCTTTCGATTTTTTTATTAAAATCTTCCTCAGAAGGTAATTCTACAAGAAAATATCCAAGTACAAAAGCGGTAACAGTAATCATAAATAAAAAACTTACGATTAGAGTAAGAAGCTAGCAGTCACAGAACAAAACATCATAAAACGCACCATTAAAACTAATTAGTCATACTAGGCGCTAAACTAAACACAACATGTTAAAACACAAAATGCATTGTGAAATTAATAAAAATGCGGTGACAATTCACAAGAATTAGACCAGAAAAAGTAGGTTTGGTCGTTACTTGAACTACTATTCTAACCATCCTATACAGATGAAACTTAATGTCTTACGTGCTTTAAGGAATAGAATTCTCAAAATTGCCCATCCACAATTTCATAATAGTATAAAGACCCGTCTTGTTGATTTGTTTACTCAAAATGGTTACCCCTTGAAATTGTCCAATTCTATAGCGCATCAGTCACCGTCCACTCAACATCGCAATACCCACCCCAACTTAAATTCCGCACCTAATTCCCCACATATTTCTAATAATCCCACTGACATCGTTCAATATAAATATGTAAAATTTCCCTACATACCATACTGCTCGGAAAAAATTAGGAAATTACTTCTACAATATCCCACCACTAAGTTGGCTTTCTACAACACTACCACCGTAGGGTCGATCTTCTCTAGAGTCAAGGACACTACCCCATTCTTGCTACGTTCTAACGTTATCTACCATATCCCCTACAGGAACTGTGAACTTGTTTACATAGGTACTACCAGTCAATGGTTAAAAAATCGCATCTATCAACACAGCAGAGATTGTAGTAAAAATTCTGACAGTACTGCTCTTTCTTCCCACTGTTTTCATAATGGACATTTGATGGATTTTGACGGCACTTCTGTTATAGCTACTGAAAAGAACTACAGGAAGCGCATGTTTCTTGAGATGTATTACATACAAACTACTAATAATACCTACCATGAATTTTAGAACGGATCTGGATAATCTTAGCGATATATACTCCTTATTGTTCAATATCAATAAAAACATCTCTCACGTAAATAATACCCTCATTACTGATTTGAATGCCACTATTACAGTTATAGATTCGGACTAGTCTTGTTTGAATTTCCCGCCCTCCCCTTACTGTGTTGCAGTTTTGACTTAAGTTAGTTACTTTCATTTTTGATATTTCCCCAATAAAATAATTTCCTTGCTTAACCTATCTTATTCACACCTGTTTCCCGCGCTTAGCCATGCGGTCTAATTCTTGTGAATTGTCACCGCATTTTTATTAATTTCACAATGCATTTTGTGTTTTAACATGATGTGTTTACTTTAAAAAAGCGCCTAGTATGACTAATTAGTTTTAATGGTGCGTTTTATGATGTTTTGTTCTGTGACTGCTAGCTTCTTACTCTAATCGTAAGTTTTTTATTTATGATTACTGTTACCGCTTTTGTACTTGGATATTTTCTTGTAGAATTACCTTCTGAAGAAGATTTTAATAAAAAATCCAAAGCTTAAGGTTTAGATAAATGAGTCTTATTTCCTTTTAATAAGGATTTTTTCATTGGCTGCTAACCCCACTAGCTCCACGATCATCTTAATTACGTTTAGTTAACGTTGTGACAGCCGTTACTTCCCCTCTAACAATAAAGAAAACATCATGAACACGCCTGCCTTGTAATCACCAAAGCAGCAAGCAATTCCATCACGTGCCTAAGACTAATCCTATTAACTTTGTCTAAACTCGTTTGAAACTTAAGAAATACCCCATAACCAAGACGCATGTATTTTGGTCAGTACCAGAGGTCACCCGCAATAAAATTTTGTGTCAAATGAATAAAAAAGTTATTTCATTATCAAAGTAGTTTAGCTTTTAATAAAATATTTATTGAATTGATTATGTATTTGTTGTAATTTGGTTAGGTATATTGCTTCTCTTCAGCTGTACATGGTCTATAAATTGAGAGTTGTAACATATTATTTGACGTACTAACTAGGACTCGATGGTACTGACATTCTCGGTTGTTTCGAGTGTCGATATCAGTTGCGATATCAATACTTACCGATGTATATGTGTATGAATACTGAAATCGATTAAGTATTGACAGGTATCGATACATATTTTGTAGTTAATATTTTGGTATCGGTAATATTGGTTCTTTGATACCGATACTCTAGCATCAGTGCCATGGTATTGACACCCAACTACCAATTTTTTGCTATCGATACCTAGGTATCGTTCCCTAGTTATCGATACCCCTAATTGGTTGAGTACTGGGCGATGCAGCGATAATTCCTCCAGCTCTACAAGTAACATTGGCGGCTTTCGAAATCAGATCAACATCTCGTTCACTTCACCTGGTGGCATTTTGTTTTCATTAACAGATATTTCCTATTTGTAGGTTTTACAAGATAGCAACAACAATTTCGAATGTGATATGAAGTTTTGCTTTATACATATTATTTCAACTAGTGCAAGGCCTATGGAGGCTGTGCTTTAACAAGAGTGCAGGTTTTCATATGATTCGACTCGTTACGAGAATGCCAAGACTCAATTAAAGATCAATATCGTAAAAGTGTACTGTCAACTGTAAAAATGAATGAAGATAGCAAAATTCGAGAAACTTTGTAGTCATCAGTTGATGGTCAGTATAATCTGAAATTATGTAATTGAATTTAACTGGTCGGTTGGAAATGAAGAAAAACTAGGCAGAAATGGTTCCGAAAAAGTTACTTTTATCCTTTGATAGGATAGAGGGAAACAGAAGCGAAACATGTATTGAACTGTTGAGAATTTAATTCAGGAGTAAATATAATTAAATGCAACTCTTAACTAAGTTCTTTGCTAGGTTATACTCTAATTCTTGAAAAAAAATGTAAGGGGAAAAATACATTCATATTGCGATAACTTATGTATAATTTTACCTTAATCATATAATTATATGCAATTTCCGTTAGTAAGAGCTTTTAATTTAATCCATCCTATACATGTTCTTAAAAAGTTTTGTTGGTGGACATAATTGTACATTTAAATATTGTTTGACATATAATGCATATTAGTTTGTTAGAATGAAGCAATTAAATCACAAGAGCACATAATTGTGTTATAGAGCAAAATGATTAATTGTTAGGTATAGTTTCATAGACCTATAAGTCAATAAAAATAAAAGTACAGTATTTGTACTATTCCTAGGAAAAGAAATGAAGTATGTTTGATTTATTTAGGTATTACGGCGACAAATTTTTCAGTGCCAAGATTGAGAGAAAATTTTGATTAGGGTGAAAGTGCCACTCAATTTTTACACCTTCATAAGGTACTAATGGGCAAGAATAAGAAAGTCATTTTTCTCATACATTTTATATTAATAATTAATAGATGTTTACTTTAAATATATGTGTATGTCCACGAAACTGTTAGCTTAATTTATATAAAAGGACCTTTTTATTCGTACTCATTGGTACTTTACGAAAATAATGTTGTATCATCATTATTTCAAAATTAAGCTGAATATTATCACGTATAATGCAATGTAACTTAACCCAGAATGCCCATAACTTTTTCTGGTATGCATCACAGACAAATTTACGTTCATTTTAGAGAATCTCAATTAGAAGCGTTATGGTATGTGCATTCCTCTAAGGTATTTTCTAGTGTGGCATTTTATTTTTATACCAGTCTGTATATGTTAAAAGTAGTTATGGTGGTGCTCATTGCGTATAATATGAACTTACGTTCCATTCAGCGATCTCCGATAATCTGTTCGCAATGACACAGCCCGCAGAACCAGCCCCTACAACAATAAAGTCGTACTCCTTGCCCTCATTTATATTGTTATGGTTTAACGTCGTCGTGGCTGGTTGTTCAGGATAAGCTTGTGTCCGTTGCGCTGTGTTAGCGTCACGGGATTGACCGAAAACTGTCGCGACTAACCGCAGGAATAACAGAGACGCCGGCGAACATGTGGTAACCGTCGTGTACACAGCACAGGTTTGCGATAAATCGGCAGGTATCCAGGACATGGTAGCCCTTAGCGATTATTCGTACTACGCAATTGATACACTAACAATTTATGTGTTCTAATAGATCGATTTATGTAACTAACTCAGTTCTGTTACAATCGACACGCACGCGGGTACTGGACGGTGAATTAAGACGGTCCGTCTAAAATTATACCTCCCTATCGAGCTTTTCTTCTGTACATCAAGGTGACTTACATATTGTGAATATCCATATAGTTCTACTATCTATTTCTATTCGACGCTCTTCCACCACCACAGCACACGTTGTAGTGAATTCACCCCAGATGCTCAAGGACGCTCCGCGATAATGTTGTTAAACGTGTAGCGAGCTGAACCTTGTGCTTTGAAATCTCTTACCTGCTACGTTCGAAAATGCGCCCGCTCCTCTTAAGATATAAGAGCGTGCTGTAATGCACGGATGCTCCACGGCCCGACACATTTGACGATGGTGCGGTGTGTGGATGATGATGATCGAAAGGGACTTGTATTTACCGTTCCGCTTCGTAAAATATGATCGCGGCACGCTCTTTGCACGTTAATTAATCAAATTCGCCGTCGCAACACACTGGTTACAGGTGTGATGAATGTGGGCGTGATTGCAGACGACGAAATATTTCACGTAATTGCGATGCTACACATCACAATCATTGATTTCTGATATTTATAGATTACTCCCTGATTAATTGCTAAAATATTAGAATTTTCTGTTATTAATAAACAATTAAAACAATTGCATCCTTTGAAACAGCAACCTACCTTCGTTTAGTTATAGTGAGTGTTTCATAAGTAACAGTTTGTTTACATATAAGTTCCTGGAACAATATCTTTTTCTTCTGTAGCCACTGTCAACTCCAGTTATATCTTGAATGTTGACCTTCGTTTAGTTATAGTGAGCGTTTCATAAGTAACAGTTTGTTTACATATAAGTTCCTGCAACAATATCTTTTTTCTTCTGTAGCCACTGTCAACTCCAGTTATATCTTGAATGTTGACCTTCGTTTAGTTATAGTGAGCGTTTCATAAGTAACAGTTTGTTTACATATAAGTTCCTGCAACAATATCTTTTTCTTCTGTTGCATACCCATAATAATACCACATTCATACGACAGTTAAATACATTTTACTTAGTAACATTTCAATTCATTTAGATATATTAATCAGCGCTATAGATATAATAAGTGTTGTGGTGGTTGTATTTAAGGACATTAAAATAAGATTCAAAGTGTCATAAAATTTTTTGTTTGTCTGCAATGTAAGATCGATATAACCATGTACTTTAGTTGATAGAAATTGCATTCTACCTTCTTCACAGCTACCATATTTTGATGTACCTTGTGGACATACGTTAGTTAGAATGTATTCATATTTAAATTTATACATATTTATAAGTTTCATTGACTTATAAGAGCTAGCATATCTAAAGTGAAAGGTAGCTATCCTAACAAAGTAATATCACAAACCTAAAACTTACTTTGTATTAGATTATATATCAAGAAATTTATGATTAGAGAATAAGTAGTGTCTTGTTGCAATACAATTGCTTTAGTATAGGTTTCCAGATCTTTATAAGGAATACAAACTAGTGCTATAGAAATTACCATGTATTAAAAACTGATTTTGGTTTCATAAAACTAACTAAAATCATTTAACCTATTCTAACCCGAAACCGGTTTTACAGACCAATTATAAAAATCGATTTAAAACCGGATTTAACAACCGATTAGACCGGAGAAAAATTCTTTTCGTTTACGGTTTCTATTTTGATGGTAAGATATCGTTACATCCAAATCAGTTTCACATAAAATGGATTATAATTCGCATGTATAATGGATATGTATTACACCGGTAACTATGCGTTTGCATTTCTCTATAAACCAAGAAAATATATGTTTAGCAAATGATGACCAATCAGCAAGCGCGATGGACAATTTATCAGCGTATAATAATTCGAAACAGGATACTGTATTAAATGAGAACTATAATTTTCATCTCATTGGATTCTAGAGTAGTTACACTTTGTTCATCCACCTATTCATGTTAGTACGCAGTCATGCTTCTGACGATAGTTTTTCAGACCACTCCCGTACCATTAATACTTCTCCCGTCGGCCAATCCAAAAATTACAAATTTTACGGAATTCGAACTACATATTGTAATAATAAGCTAAAAAGATTGTGGCCATCAAAACGAAGGGTCTTTTATCTCGTCCCCGAAAGAATTTTCAAGTATTTTCCAGTTACATTCAGGATCTGAGATAATGGTATAAATTATTCAAAAAGAGTAATGTACATAAGAGACTTAACGCAACAAGGCGCACAAGCGTTCATAGAATGCTAATGGGGAACAGGTAGTTTCTTTCCGTATTTGTAATTGAATTTTTGAAGTAGAGATACAGTTTAAAAAGCAATATCTCTGGTATCCGTAAGTATCTTTTTAAATTAAATATTTCTCATTCTTTTTACTTCTTTAAGTATTGCATTATACATCACATCAGATTTCATTCAGCAAGCACCTTCCACAAGCAAATTTTCAATTACTGGACTTCCCTGCAATCCATTTTCATGCATTTTCCATGTGATATAAACTTTCTGGGCATAACAGAATAACATTTTCTCAAAAAATGTATGATCATGCGTTGACATTTAATATTAATTTATTTTCATGTAACAAATGGATTAGGGAATAGTCCGCCACATTCGTCAACTTCGTTTGTAAACTTCAAGTCAGTGGTAATCTCTTATTCAAAATACGCAGTTTTGTTTTACTATGATATTTGTCGCTATATTATGAATACTGTGTCTGAACGCTTCGATAAAATCACTCTTCTCATAGCTTTTCAAATTTTGATTCTCTGATTGTTGAATTACTCCAAACATAGCCTTAATCAAAGTATAATGTAGTGGAAGCCAAGTTTGACTAAATCTATTTGAAATACAAAACGATTTAATTTATACAACTATGTGTATGAACTAAAATAATGTACATAAGTATGTATGTATGTACTGATACTCGCAGTATCAGTTTCACAATGCTCGCATTATTTTATTTTGACAGTGGGTTAAAAGTTGATTCTAAGGTATATATGTATTAAAGTAATAATGTATCAAATTTCCACTATATATAGGTACCTGTTAATATGAACTGTGAACGTGTACTACTGTTATAATAAAAATTCTTTAACAAACATCTGGCATTACTATCGCAATTATATTCCGTAAACAAAGAATAGAAACAATGCCATGAAATTGAAACTTTTATAAAGAAATTTTTTGAATAATTTTCACTGTGGGTATGTTGATATTGGCCAGCATTATTTTCGCAGGGTAGTTTAAAATTATTAGACTCGACAAATCGCTGTAGCCGATTCAGAACCATAACTACAGCAGATATTTATACATAATTTATGATTAAAATTACATATGTATAGCATATGTTTGTACATTTCATTACGAATTAGATCACAAAATTAGCGTTTCATAAGTAACATTCCTTAACTTCTTTAATTCCATTAGCTTTCGCAATTCAAGCGCATTTTGACAACAATCACTTCGATTTAGGATACGAGACTGACATGAAGGCGGTTGCAAAATAATTACTGAGAACGCGTATTAATTGTCAACTAACTGTTTTAGCGAAGAAATATGATTATCATAACAGATATGTATGCCTTACCCAGCATGCTATTTTTAATACAGACATCTTTTCGAAATCGAAGTCATTTTTTATTTATGTTAAGCTTTCATAAATGAGAAATATGTATTCCAAATTTTGTAATGTGTTTTTTTTTTTGAAAGTAAAAGTATGCCGGACCGCTTATTTGAAACCGTTAACCCACAATGTAGGCGAATTTATCACCAATACATAATCTGTCGTATGCGGTTATATACATATGGATAGCGCGCGTACTAGAATTAGTGGAACAAAACTTATATTTATTTATTATTATTATTTATTTCTTAGATAGAAAACAAAAAATTCACAGTTTTATTCCCTTTTGTACCCAGAGTAAACAGGAATCATGAGTGACTTGATTAATGAAGATTTAGTCAATGTATACGACAGGAAGTTTTGCAATAACTCAGAGCTCCGTATCAAAATAATTAATATGTTTATGATTATAGATTGCATCAGACAATAAATAACATATTTATTATTGCAATTGTTAAGCCAGAAACACATTTGTTCTACGTTATTCCACATCCCGCATTGGCGTCTATTACTCGAAAACTATAGGGTTTTCCAATAAGAACGATATGACTTTAAATGAAATAAAATAGAAATGATTTCAGATATAATCACACGTTTTATATTATCTTATAGTATAATCGATAATGTTTATGTTTTGAGTAGCACTTCGTTTAAATGTCCACCTCGGCATCGTGTACAGGAGTGAATTCGACGAATCCAATTTTCAACGACTTTGTGCAATAAATCGGGCGTAGTCTCACTAATGCGTTCAATGTTCAATTTCAAAGCCTCAAGTGTTTGTGGCCTGTTTGGATTGGATAAACCTCAGATTTTAAATAACCTCACATAAAGTAATCTAAAGGAAACAAATCACAGCTTCTTGGAGGCCAGGCAACGGTTGAATTCCTTGAAATTATCCTTTCTCCAAACTTTTCTTGCACTATGGCGATAGTTTAATGAGCAGTGTGACATGTTACGCCCTCTTGCAGGAGTCAAATATCTTCTAAATCAAGCGCATCCAAATTTGACCATAAACATCTGTCGGTATCGTTCACCATTCGCTGTAACTGAATCCTCAACCTCATTTTGAAATAAAAATTGTCCAACGATACCATCAGAGCATAAACCACACCATACAGTTACCTTCGGGGGATGCAAAGGCTTCTCGTGAATCTGTTGTGGATTGTTTTCACACCAAAAACGGCAATTATGCTTATTTACGTAACCACTTAACCAAAAATGAAGTTCATCTGAAAAGATCATTTTCTCCGCAAAATTGCGATCCCTTTCAAGTCGTTCTAAACTCGATGCAGAAAATTCGCGGCGACGACGATGGTCCAGTGGCTTAAGTTCTTGGGTCAAAACAATCTTATACGGGCGTAAATTTAAATCTTTTTGCAAAATTCGCCAAGTTGTTGTTTTCTTTAAGTCCTAACTCTTGAGCACGACGAAAAATTGATAAATTTGGATCTTCTGCAATACTAGCTCCTACAGCAGCAATAATCTCAACAGTTCTAGCATTTCGGCGTCTTACTAGTGTTTTTACATCGTGAAGACTAAAATTACTTTCCAATTTCTTAACGATGCGACCAATGACAAGCACAGAAGGACCAAAGTATTCGCGAAGTGAAAGTTTTTGGACAATAACCAAACGTTCTTGGAGCGAGTATTTAGCCATAATAAATTGTTAGAGTTTAGTGAACATAAGTGACAACTAGCGACAGGTAAGTTTATTACCATGGTCTCATTCTTATTGGAAAACCCTTTATAATTAGAACAGTATGTTCAGTCTCACAATTTGTCTTTATTAAAATATGAACACTATACATGCTTCGGCTATATGCCATCATCAGGAGAGAATATATAGTCACTTAGGGAAAGTTATAAAAAGTCAATATTGTAAAATAATGTAAATTATAAATTACGAGAATGCACACCACTTAGAATGATGAGATCAGATATTTTATTATTAATTATATCTTTTCCAATTAAGGTTGCATTCCGGAAAAAAATTCGGGACACATTTCTTATTTCAGTAGCACAGCTTTAAGGTGACGTTACACAGTTGTGCGGGAAGTTTAAATTTTCCTGATTCTTAGAGTACCGTAGATTTCTAAACGTGCAAGAATATCGAAATTATTATAATTTCTATAAAACTATAACTGCATTAGGCAGTTGCTGATTAACAAAAGAAAATTGGAAGACCTGTAATAAAAAAATTAGTAAAAATTACTTGACGAAGTAAGGCTTTTTAACGATATCTCTTAATCATAACCTAGATATATACATGTAGTTCCATAAAAAAGACACAGTAGCTAGAAATATAGTGTAATTAAAAAATGTATGGTATTTTTTTAGTAAAAGCTCAATAATTTGATGCCGAAGGCAAATGTACATGCATGAAGTTCAGCGATTGTGCAACAGATGACGCTTATTAAATGTCAATAGGTTTGTTCCTTTTAGACGTTTACAACACGACGCATGCAGTGATATTCGAAACTCGCTCTTACGACAATGCAAATGGAATAGGGTATTTTTATGGCGCATGATAGTGGCTTTTACTATATAAAGCAAGAGACCAAATCGAACAAAGCTAGTAATATTTTCAATTGCCATAACAAAATTTAAAACCTTATGAGAAATTATTAATTATTTTCTAAATATTTTAAATTTCTAAATATTGAGGTTTACTATTAATCTAAGGCCTATTTACGTATTTTTTTTGAAAAAAATTTTGTTTTATGTCAAATTGAAATTATTTTTACCAAATTATCGTTTTATACTATACTTGCAATTTAAACAGTTTAACAAATTAGAGGAAACAAGAAAGTATTTTTGTTATTAAATTATATTTTTAATATGTTTCACCAGTATGCAACAGATTACTACAGAAAGTAATAAGTTAATAAGGATACTTAAAAACCTAAGAAGTTAAATAAAAATACCTTAATTTTTACATAAAAGGCTAGTTATGGGTAAGAAATAACACAACTTGTTTTTTTATTAATTACTTCTGGAAATATAAAAGTCTGATAAAATGTTTCTAATTTATAGGAACTATTTCATTATTGATATAATAATAAATTGAATTGTTTGTTCTACAAACGTTTTATTGATATGTAAACTGGTACAGGTAGGTACTTTTTTAATTTGAATTAATTCATTATTAGCTATAAGATCTAGAAAAAGTTAAATATATTAGACCGAAATTTCAAAAAATTTATATATAGGACTGAATATCATATTTTACTTTTTGCCCGTCGTTCCTGCATTTTCAAAAGTCTACGGTTTTTATAAAGAATACATTGGCGAAATGATGTATTTCTTGCTCTTCTATCCATTCTGCAAATCCTGAAAAAATTACTCTACACTACTCTATGCATGTATCTAATTCTTATGCTAGCAAAACCTTTAGTAAATTGATAAGCTATCACAGCATAAAATATTTATATAAGTATATAACACCGCTATATACACAAACCCGGAATTACTACTGTATATACGGTATTTTTATTTACACTAATAACAATAATAGTAAAAATGATAAAAATGCTAACAAATAAATCTCTTGCGAATTCTTGCAGGACTAGAAAAACCAACTAGCGAACAGTAGAAACACAATTAGGTACAATACGAATTGATACCACATTGATACTGATGCACAACTACTTAACTACATCAGATGTAGTTGTGGAGTAAGAAACTTTCGAGAAAACGAATATGTAATTTTTACCCCAATGTATTCATTGCTCGCTCTACCCTTTCCTAATCCAATACAACTGACAAAGATAAACCGAGAGTCTGATTATTCAGGTAAATCCAAATACAAAGCAAATAAACTTATAGTACGGAATTAAATCAAGGTCATTAAATTGAAACGGAAATTTGTGATGTGTATAGAAATATAGTACTCTCCGAGCCATCTATGTTTCAGTTGCGACATAAAATACAGTTTGAACGATATGATGAAAATTTAGGCGCGGAAACGTCCCCTTAACCGCACAAGACATTATAAAAATGTTAAGATCTTATCTATAGGGCAATAAATTGTCTATAAAATAGTCTGGGGCGGGGCTATTCTAACTATTGTGATAAATTGTGCTTCCAGTTTTACAATTCCACGCTTGCTTCATTTAAATTATATGCAGTATACAACAAAAGAAATGTATACAACTATATAATAAGGTTATTCTAGAAAACAGTAAGGATTTTTACAAAATCATTAAAACACAATGTCTAGAGTGACATTTAAAAATACATCTACCCAACCGAAGAGCAGAAAATAAGACAAAAATCTTAATCTAAAAGAAGACAGTTTTACAGTTAGCTTTTGTCGTTTCATAATTGATTTTGGTAGAGTTCAGAAAGATAATTATGTATTATAGAGAGACTACACTTTCTCACTCAATTTTAGTAAACAAGTTCTTAATGTGAGAACTTAATCGATATTCGAGAGGAAAAGGAGTCAAAAGCATAACCGGATAGATGGAAAACGGTTAAATAAACATTAATTTTTATTTATTCTTTTTCTCAATGTGAGTAGAGTAAGGAGAAGTTAGACATTTTTGCGATAACTGGTTATTTTCTTTATTTCTACAGAAAAAAATGAAAGCTACAGCAAACCCAATATTATTAGAACACCAACTTTGTTATTTATTATAGGAACAAAAAAAGACACTCTTCTCTCTCGAAAGGAAAAGTCTGTGATTCCGATATTTTCAAGAATTTTTCACCTGATTTCAAATATGACATCTGCTTTTCCGCATTGGGCAAGGTTTATGAGACACAGATATTTCAAACATTTTAATACTGTCTATATTTTTACCTACATAATATTCAAACATTCTGACTGGTCTACACAGTAATAACTGACGATGTTTTAGTATAGTTCGTTTGTGGATCATCCCTTTCTATGGCCCAATAATAATCGTTCGGCATATTAGGATTCAACTTGCCTCAATACCTCTTTTAGCTAGTGAAAGCATCCCTATGAGAGCATTTCCCAAATCCATCGCGCATTTCTAGGAAGAAATGCAGGTGCGAAGGCTGAAAGCACATTTTTAAGATCATATTACAATCCAAGTTTGATGTTTCAAGATCGTTGACAATATTATGGTAATTTCTGAATTAGATTTCCCAAAAAAACTGTAGCATATTTGAATGCTTGCCAAGTTGCTTTCACTACTGCACTCTATGACCTCTCAATCTTTTCGTCATGTACTAGCGATCGTGTTTGTGGACTAGTTGCATTAATTTTAGTTAATTAAATCTTTGTTTTAAATATATAACCACGAGGAGTGTCCATAGCGAATTGGACGAATTGATATCAGTTTGGTATGTAATGGAGGCATACATACATTTTTAGAAATTATACAATGCGTCATGTTTCGTATTTTTATGTCCAGGAATGAATTATTCCCGTAGGCTATGCTTTTCCTACATAAATTTAAAGTTTTCATATGTTTCTTTCATGTTAGCAGAGTGAGCCGCATATACTGATGGAAATTTAAGAACCATCACTCTATGTTTTGATTTTGACGTAACCCTTTTATGTCTGTAAAGCAGAAATAACAGTAAAGGGGAGTAACATTTGGGTTCCCTCCAAATCGTAAAACTAGGAAATGGTATGTGGCGTGCACTCTTTTTCCATGCAGTTTGACGCCTAAAACCCGAAGAACCGAACTCGTTTTATACCCCAAATAAAATTATTGACACTGTTTCCCCATATATATAGCAAAAGTTGTTAGGATGATGAACGTCTAATTATAAAAAATAAATTTGTAAATATATAATCTATAATAATTTAGAGGCGTAAAGCAGTCAAAATGACATGTTTACTAGTTCACTGCTATATCACAAATGGAATTTTTCTGATATTTGTGATATTATTTGTGATGCTAGTTTAAAAATTCAAATGAAAAACTATGGGTGATGGACAAATTCCGAATGAATATTGGAAAACACCAGACTGCATTAATTATTGGTACTTCTGAGGCAAAAATCATGTTCACCAGTGTATTTAGTTGTAACTGAAAGCTGAAAATTCTTCAAATATTTACATAAAGGTATGCTAATAGTAGATTATGTATTTGTGAAAAAAGTGTTTTTCCATCTGTTATGTCTATGTTTCACACTTGAATATGATTGGCGAGTGAAACATTTCAACATGTCGCTATACTAATAAAACATTTTAATAATGTAAACGTGATGTATCATTAAAAGTTATCACAAAATTAAGTTAAAATATAACATAGTATTTTCGTAAAAAATGTACTCTATTTATTATTTTGTAATTTACCGAATGCGTAACTAATTCTACTTGCGGCGTTATTTTAGCACCTGGGTGTAATACGAGTAACTTATAATAAATTAAAAAGCACATTCATATAATAACACAAAGTTCTGTGCACCACATGTGCAGCGAATATATGGTACATATGTGTGTATGTATACATGCAGCCAGCACAGGCAATAAATTAAAGAAATTAATGTCATTCTGAAACGGTTGCGGTCGAATTTTGCATTGCAGAAAAGTATACGTATGTCATAACCATATCTAAACTGGAGAAGTTAATTAAGAAAAATAACACAATACACCACCTTTATTGATCTAATAATAATAGTAATAATGTAAGCAAATTACTAAAGGATTATAATTAGTTGAACAGCGTATTACATAAAAGTAAGATAAAGATAAACATTTTTTGAAGAATCCAAATGTCACTTCTAATCAGTGTTATACATGGTTGTCTAAAACGAATACACTTTTTGCATCTTTAAACGAGCTAACAGTATAGTACATCAATGTAATTTTACAGAATCGTGTTGTAATCTGTTAAGCTTAAGTGACAATTAAACAATATCCTTGCTTTGAACATATAACGGGAAACGGCAGTACAAGGAAAGCTAGTACTCAATAATAGCTAAAACACCCCCAACAGATCGGTTATCACACTCAGCTCTTCATTTCTATTCTTCTTCAGAATATATTCAAGTTCTATATACATATGTTTCTCCAATTTCTCTGTTGCCTCAATAACTAGTTTAACAACAGTTTAGTTTTAACAATTCGAAAAGTAAAACTACACAACCATTTATGGAAGAAAAGGCAATATGACAAATAATAATAATAATAATAATAATAATAATAATAACAATAATAATATATTTTCTGCTATTGACCACAATATGCGGTATTAGCTTCGTCAGAATGCATTCTCACAAAAAATATCAATCAAAAGAAATAGATATATGTATAAAACAAATTTACAATTTTCACAAATAATGTGAATATACTACACACAAGTACAAACTTAAAACATCATAAATTATTAAAAATTTAATCGCCGAGTAGATTACTCGGCAAATGTGTAATAACATTTATTTAGGAGAAATTGTTTTACCGAGCTTTTGAATAATTTTAAATCTTTGATGTCCCTAATACTGTGTGACAGCGTATTGAAGTCTTTTATCGCTCTATATTCGGGTCCGCGCTCATACAATGTGGTAGCCGGAATTGGCAGCATTTCAGAATTTCTGCACGGAAAGACTGGATTGTTCGACCTAAACAAATTATACTTGCAGTAACCAAATTTTATGGTTGAATATGGCCAAACAATTATATAGTCGTTGGTAACAAATAATTTTGTTGGCATTATTTAAGTGTTTTAACTAAATATTTCTTTGAATTAAGCAAATATTCACAAATTTAATTCCCAAAATTTCTTTAATTTAACGAAGTTTATTTGAAACAAATAAACTTGATTAAAAACAACAAATAGATTTTGTTGAAATTTAAAATTTTAATTTAAATATTTGTTTACCAGTACGTTAAGAAAGTATTTTACCGAATTATGTTGTTGCGTCACGTAAATCCTTTAACAAAATAATTTGTTTGCTAATAACAAATTTTGATTTAGTATTCAGTTAAAGTAACAATGCGTATAGTATCCTTCACAAAATATATGCCAACAAAATTCATTTGGTTACTACAAACAGCTCGGGTTTTCCGTGTGGTAGACATCGTTGAGTACACATCTCCATTTTTTTAAAACATAGATCTATTTGTATACGCAAATACAACTAACTCATATATGTACACGCAGGGAAGTGGGAGAAACTCCAATTTTTTAAACAATGGCTTACGTGTAGTTTGGGCCGTATACGTTTTTGGCTACGAAATAAATTAATAAAATTTGCTGCACAGGTATCTAATTCGAAATATTAAGCCGTATCTAATTCGAGAATATACGTACGCGTAGTAGAACATTTTTAGCACATCGACGTCAACTTTATTGCGTATATTTAAGATTGCATAGTAGCAACTGTTCATTCGTTTAATTATATCATTGACATGGAATGACCAGTTCAATTGATTATCAATGGTGACACCCAGAAACCTTACAGTGGAAGTGCACTTGACGGACTTATCGTTTAATTTTACATATATACTTTCTGGTTTTTTATTTTTGAAGGACTGGACTACAGATTTGCTATTTACATATTTGGATAAGTCCATAAGATACACTAAAAATAATGTTGGTCCAAGAGTGGGCCCTTGTGGTACGCCTCTTACAACGGTACTGGTTAGTGATGTGAAAATTCGCTTTTTGTTATTCGTAATACCGTTTACGTATACTTGCTGCTGTCTATTTTATAAATATGACTTAAGTAGATCACAATGTCCCTTACTCCCACGTTGTACAATTTATGAAATTGTATTTCATGATCGATCAGATCAAAAGCTTTTGATAGATCATAATAACTCTCTATTGTTTCATTTCCTGCGTCCAAATTATCATACAGTTCGCTCAAAAAATTATAAATTGCGAGCTTGGTTGACGGGAATAAAAACATTGTAGACGACTCATTTAATGAACAGTTCCTTGTATATGACAAATCATCTGCATTGGCAATACTGAAGTGTTCTAGAAGTGAATTAGCTATTATTTGACTATTACTAACAGTTACATCGCTAATTTTTAATACTATTGATTCATTTTGTGATCTTTTATTTTTATTTATTATACTTATTCCAGACGGCTTTAGACCTATTGTCCGATTTCGCAATGACATTATTATTATTATTTATATATTTATTATATATAGTTTGTGTTTATGTTTTTCTACTTCATACAGATCCCCCACATCGAATGTCTTGCTTAAATGATATAAATCTCTCAATTTCTTACTACTTTCCCTGACTCTATCATTAACCCAATCTGTCTGTTTCTTATTACTAGTTCTTCTAATACATTGTTTTAGTGGAAAACATTTATTAAAATAGTTTCTGTAAATATTTAAAAATATTTCATATTGTCTATTACCGCAATGACATTCCAGGACAGTATCCCAAGTCACGACTTGCTTATTGGGCAAATAATGGAATTTGCTTGCAGATAGTCTGTGAAATGGAAAATTTTACCTGTAAGGAAGGTGTTGACTAGTTAGTTGTTGGAAGTTGGCGAAACAGAAATTGATAATTTTGAACTAAATTTTTTGATAGACATGCATGTTGCATGTTGAATATCCTATTTATGCCGTTATATTATTTTAATATAATTGCTTTTGTTGCAGAACCTATCTAGAAGTGTATTCTTCGACGTGCACCAATAGAACTGGAAAACTGCAGAACATAATATAACAATCTCCTATAATTCTTATGGGGCTAATTCTGGACAGTATTTTGTATAGGTACGTATAATAAAAAATATATTTTCACTTAAGAACGGACTCGTGTATCCCAATTTTCAAGCAGCACAATCTTTTCTCCCTGTCTTCACTATATTTATTTGAGTGTACGTTCATGAGCAGCGTCCATCATTTGTTCGGAATGGTGACATAAATAGGTTTTATAGTACTAGACATACTGATGCATTGACCATACCTAAACATCGACTAACTCAGTATGAAAAAAGTCCAAATTATATTTGCATTAAGATATATAATAAATTGTCCACTAACATTAACAATATAAATAGCACAAGACAGTTTACGTTAGCTTTAAGGTCTTTCCTGATTGATACTTGTGTATACCGCGTGCGGGATTTTCTTGATGGTTATTAAGTTGGTGGCTTGGCCGGTTGCAATGTGGATTCATTCTGTGTAGTTGTCTGAGTTGAGCTTTTATATTAACGAATGTATAGTAATTTTTAAATTTTTAATATTAGTGATTTGTGTATTGATTTTGTATTTTATACTGACAAAGCCCATATCTTGTGATCAGTTGGCTAATAAAGATTATTATTATTATTAGTAGTATTGATTGGGTTTATGGGTTTTGGATAGCATTGATTCGGTTTATTTAATTCAAGAAAAATAAACTACAAATAACTTCGTCGAAGAAGAATGCAAAATCAAAATTTCTCTAAAGTATATGTTATAAACGACTTGAACAAAATGCAATCAAAGAAAAAGAATGAATTCGACCATATAATGTAAATGAAGTTTTACATTTAAATGCACTGTTTATTTAAATAAAAATAATTAATACTAAGGCCAGATTTCAGTATTAAGGTTTTGAAATTAATTTCCAGATTGCGCCATGTCGAGCACCTGAAATTTTTGAAAATTGTGCGAAACGGCTAGCCAAAAAACATCTTAAATCAATTAGTTTACAATTACAATATTTTTGATTGTCCGACAAAGGATCTGATTGCTAATAAGATCATCATCTACAGTAAAAGACCTTACATTCACAATTTAACTGAAAAAATAATTGCTACTTTAAAGCCTTTCAATAATATCAAAATCGCCAAATACAATACCAATATATACGAAATATATTGAGCGTATGAAAAAAAGAGAAAAAAAAAGAAAGATAAAGACTATCATGCGCTCTATTCTTTCAAAATCTTGGAAGAAGGATTGGGGAATGTTAAAACGATGGTAATTGTTTACCATGTTATTAATTAACAACACAGCAGCATAAAAACAGCGAGATGTGCTATAACAAGGCCATTGTAGACATTTCACACACGCAAGAGCTTCGGTAATCATATAATAAATACAGCTTAAGAAGCCGCCATAACTAAAACTCACCAGTAGATTTAAAAAAAAACAAATAAGTCTTGCAACTCTATTATAAAAATTTCTACACTGAGTATCCTTATTCTCCTAAAATCCTCTTCGTTTATAATATCAGTCATATAACTCAGTCCGGCCAATTTAACTTAAATAATGCAGAGCTTGTAGGTGTTTTCTTTTTACGAATCATTTTTAAAATCGGTGAAAAGATCAAAACACAATAATTGAAAAAACTCTGTATCTAACCACACTTTTTTGTGTTCAGTTTGTATACATTGTTTTAAATGTCTCTGTAGCTTCTAAATTCATAATACATAGTTAATGTTGCTTCATGTATGCACATTCTAATTTGATTATAACATTACTTACCACGTAAATGTAACAAATGGCTTACACGTTAGATAACCTAAATACCGTCAACCGTATTACTTAGGTTTTCAATAAATCTATTAATAGTTCCATAATACAGACAGGTTCAGATCTTTAAAATGGAGAATCGACTGCAGCAAGCCAGTGTTCAGTACAAATGTTCGATAAACTTTTAATGGTGTGATTGAATGCGAAAATAAATCCAGAATGGTATGACTAATTTTAAAACTAATTAATCATGTATGGATTTCAGGCTCAGTACAGAATCCTTTAATGTAGTCAAATAATGATGAATAGTCGAGTAAATTGAGTTTATTAATATGAAATGATTTAATTTACAAATCAAATCATTTGGTTTACTTTAACATTATAATGAATTCATTCATTCTTATTTATCAATCTAAGTGCTACGTTTTGCTCAAGCGCAATAAAGTGCATTGTATTTTTATACATAGCTATGGGTGTCGCCTCGGTGTTATTGGAACGACAAATACGTAAGGTCAATCGAGATTAATTATTTAGCAATCCACAATTGTGACTTATAACTTGGAGCTATACTTTCCTTGCAGTTTTTGACCTCTTTACGTACTTAACGCTATTCGGATTGTGGTAAGCCTTGATAGTGAAAGTTTTTTAAAAACTTATACTGTATATTTATACTACTATAAAACACTCAGCATTTCCTCGCGTTTAGACTTATAAAATTAGATGATTGGACATTTAAACGCTTAAGCTGAAGAATGAGAAAAAGATTAACAACATAGCAGCTGCAATATACAATAAATGTACTCAGTGAAGAATATGCTACCTAACCTTCGATGCTTCGATGTTAATTCAGTTCGTCGAGTCATGTTTTCGAAGGCATTAATTTTTTATGTAGTTGCTTCATATTTTGCTCGAAATTATGTCGCCATTTAATTAATTAAATAAATTGCTGTAATCAGTTATTTTGATACTTGACGGCATTTACAGCATCACCCAAGAAGTTTGGACTGTCTATAAGGAACAGCAAGCCAAACTTTTATATTATGGTATCGCAGAGGCATTTCATTCAACTTATGCGAATTTCAGGTATCGCAAAATGGGGTAAATACCATCATTTTTAATGTTGCCTGCTTCTTTTATGGTTTGTAATAGATAATATACCGTAAATTTAAGTTAAAGGTAGTACCATCACCCACAACTATTAAATATTGTATAAGACGAGAATAAATATTTTTTCTGAATACTGATCCTATTCACCTGGTAGGCTAGGTTAATAGAATCGGCGCTAAGCGAAATTCTATTTGATTGATTATTATGGTGAATAGAATTAATATTTCTTGTTTACAAATATACATATACATATACATATACATACAAACATATAAACCAACGTATTAAATATACCCAATTTTATACAAAAATATTTTAAGTAGCACGAAGAATAGTAAAGTTTTTATTATATGTAGCACTTCTAAAACCAAAGGTTACTTAATAAAGGAACAAGAAGGAGTTGTTCCGTAGCAAAAAGTTAAACAGATATTTTGACTCTGTTTATATAAATAAACAGAGTCAAAATAAAATGTTAAGAAAGTTAGCAGAATATTTCAAGTAGCTTGGCAGATATTTTACGTCATACTTCACTGGTTCGACAGATTACCTTCTAAATAGCAAACTCCCAGATAATCTATCAATCAATAAAAATACTAGCTAAGCGTCAAACTTGGATGATCCATAACTCCCTCACACTCCCTATTCTTAGTTATAAAAGAAATTGTTTACGGCTAATACAACAAATTAAAGTTTGTACATTTACGCTATAACAAAAAAATAAATAGGACTATATAAAAAAGCTCTATGCTCTGTGGTTAGAGATAGGGTGTGACAGCTTCCTGAGATCGGTCGATTGCGGCTTTATTTTGAAAAATGTTCTTAGTAAGTAGACATCTAGAACGAAATCTTCTATAGCATAAAAGTACTTATTTTCAGTCATTTCGAGGAGTTTAACTACGATTTAGATTTCTAAAAACCCAATATATATTGATATAAAGTAAGTTTAATATAAGATATAGAGCTTGAAGTATTGTTATAATAATAGCTATGATTCACTCCAAAGCACTTATTATGAAAGGTTACATTCCTATTTCAATTTTATCTGTAAATTATGTCATTTTAGAGCTGAATATTTCGAAAACTGTAACGTTTTAGTACTGATTATGTTAATTAGCGTTCACTTTTTTACATCAAAGAATTTTTTTTTGTTTTAATGTGTGGTAGGTGCTTAGTTGCAGTGACTCCGTAAGCTGTATCGCTTGCTTGGCTATCACTGCAACTCTCGCGGTGTAGTTTTGTGTGTGTATGTTGTGTTCAATTGGCTTTGTGACATCATCATATCGCCTTTTATGATGCCGCGCTGTTAACCACTGTGCTCCCAACAGCGAATGGCAAGTCGATCCGGGATTAAACTCACTGAAAAAATGTCACCGCCCTCCAGAGAATTGAACCCCAGCACCTATCGTCCTCCCACAACGATAGTCAGCCGCCTAACCACTGCGGCCATCGACCCGTTAATTAGAAAATGTAATATAATACAGAGTATTCCATTAAAAAAAAACAAAGTAACTTTGCAGTAACGCTTACCTCGATTACAGTTTCCTTCACCTTAAAATAAAAAACATTATGACTGTATCCTTGATTTCAGTTTTAAGTGCTGATGACATAATAGACTACAGACGTCATATCCTGATTCTGGTTGAAAAAATTCAAAGCTTTCATAATTTTCTGAGCTTTCTTCAGACTCGGAACATGGATTTTCTTTGCCATTTTTTTTCTGTTTAAGGCCACTATTACCATAGTACATTTGCTTAAGCAGGTCGCAAAATAATGCTTCTAGATTGTTCTTAACACTTATAATTTCTGAGCCCTGATTTTCACCAACTTCAAACGTTAAATGAAAAGTTGACTACAAAGAAGGTGTTGTAGATATGGAATTTCAACGGTTTTTACGCACACACATTGTCGAACCAATCATTAATTGTTGCGTTATATCTTGTATTTGTTAACCTCCATTTATCTATGTAAAATATATATTTCTACTTTTATAAACAAGATAGCAAAACAACCTTTTACCTTCATCTAAATTTATGATATGGCTCGTAACTAAGTCGTCGTATTATCTTTAAATTTCTCTACCGTTTTGCTAAATCGATCTAAATGTAATTTTATTATTTCTCAATAACAAGGAAATACCGCATTTTTAACATTACAACACCTTTCCTCGGTAAATCAATAAACAAACTTTATTTTCTTCTCTCTGTCCCGACTTCATTCAATTCTCGTCATAGTCAATTTCTCTGACATCTTATCGCCCGGTACATGATAAAATGTGCTCAATCAAGATATGTAAACCGGCCCTTCTCTCAAGTATTTCAAATCGATGACGAATAACAGAATCCCGTCCTTTACTACAGTCTTATCTTGCTGTCTGGAATCCACCTGCGTACGACACGCATCGATATCTTTGTTCTCGACCAACAAGTCTCACGAAGTGTTAATCTCCACTTTGGTGAAACTTGGTAAAGTTATGGAAGATATGCTACCTTCCTTTTGTTATAAGCACATAACTTCAGTTTGAGAAAGTAAAATCCTGTATCGAATATCAAAGTTTTGTTTTACTTTTCTTATAAATTTGCAATGGATAACAACGCACACAGTACTTTAAAGAAAATATTTCTGTATGTATTTCGAATTACTTGTTACTAGATTCAGTTCAGAATGTGCCAATGTGTCTTCGGAAAATTAAATGAAAATGTAAATTTAAAATCAATGACGACGGACATCATTATGCCACTAGAGATTCTAATGATTCTATGATTCGCTTGTCAGCTTCGAAAGAGATCTACAAAAGTATTCAGAGAAACAGTCCTTCTACTATCTTTATAGGTTCTTTGACGAGAGTTCATGCTCCGGGCGTTGATACTAGGTAACAGTTTGCTTTCTTATACAGCAGAGCGGAAACAAGGCAACAAGGTATTTTTTGAAAGGTTCTTTATACAATTCCCTATACAATTGAATTAATTTAATATCAAACATATAGTTTGTTGTTTATCTTCCAATAAAAAAAATTGTGCTGAAAAGCAAAACATTTAATTTTATAAATTTACCTGTACTATTCATCTTATACATACTTATAGCATGACATTAATAAAATTGTGTTTTGATATGTCACCTGAAGTATGCCTAAAATGCCCTGTGCCAACAATTGTTTTCACTGATAACCCCTTTATAGTTAGTTACTGTGTTGACAGAAAATTCTCTAGACCGATACCATACTGTGCATTCCCCTTCAAATTTTATGTATAAATAAGTTAAACAAGTTTCCCTGACTAACATCGTCTGTTTTCGTATGTCAACTACTATACATAGTTAATACGGGTGCACAATGTCGTCATAACGATGTTGTATAGGATGATTGAAATAAATCTAATATTGTGGTTCCATCAATATTTTATCTTACAAAAAATGTGGTTCCAATGTACTAAAATGGCATTCTAATCGAAAAATGGGAACACATTGCATTTCCATGCAATTTGCATCTATTTGCGACATTATACTTCCTAAGTCATTATTAGTGTAAATTACCACCCGTTGATGTCGTTTGCTAATAAAGATAGGTACAAAAGTGTATCCCTCAGTTAGTTGCATGCACTTTGCTCGTTAAAATAATAACATAATCAACTTTCTTTCATTGCACGTTGGCTGATAACATAATAGGCACCTTAATCACGCAATAAAACTATTTATGCTCTCTTCGAATCTAGATAATCGCGCTAAAAAGGAAAAATTTGTATTATATAATGACAATAGAGTAATACAGCTGCACTCATTGACTGATATTCTCTAATACTTTAATTTATACTGTTAATTTCTGTCTTTAATTTAAATATATTTTTGAATGTACTGTCATGAAAGTCTACTATGTTTCTGTAGACAGCTTTTAGGTGTCTTTTTATATGGTTGCTTCTTATGTTTGATTACTCACCTCTTATTGCGCTACCTTGAGTAAATTTCAACAACTGTGCTAACACTTTATCCCTAATCTAGTTGATCTCTGCATTTCTGCGTCTGAAACGTATGGTTTTGTTCTAAGGACGTGCAAATTATATAATAGTCCGTCTCGTTTCAAAATTTTGTTTTTAGCTCCGTTGTTACTAAATTGCAATATGCATCAATTGTTTGGTCCCCTCGCTATATTTAACTTTGATTAACCATTGAAAAGGTACCCCGTTCCTTCTTAAAAGAGTTATCTTACAAAATTGATGGCAATTATCCCGATTACAGTACAAATTATAGTGCACTCCTAGACAGACATGGTGTGCAATCTCTTCAACACCGTAGTGAGATCCATGGCGCAAGATTTATTTGTAAGCTTGTGCATGGTACGATCGACTGCCGTCATTTACTCTCCCTACATTATTTTTTTTTGTTCCTTGTCTATCTTCGCACTTCTCTCATACTTTTACCTTGTTCTTTCCTAGAAACAACATGCTGCAGAGTTCGTTACTAACTACCGTGAGTCGTACTGCTGATGTGTACTACGAAGAATTTTCTACAACTCAGTCAACCAATTACCATTTTACAAGTATTATACGCGGTTCAATAGAGCAGGTATATAATACATTGTCTGTATTTATTCTCTATATAAGCATATGTATATAACTACATCACTTGTGGAGTTATATTGGGCGGTTGGTAGATGTCAGCGCATTTCTCACGATGCCTCAAGTTCTTAAAATCACTGCTTTCTGCATTGGCGCATATAGTTCGGGATTGACGTCCAATTCTTTTAGAACATCAAAAAGCTTATTAGGAATCTCTCCAGTTCCTCCAATTATGCGAGGCAGTATACGTACCGCATCCTACTTTCAGATTCTTATTTCCTCTGCCATGATCTAATACTTCTATACTTTATCTGTCTGCTTCTTAGCTGTATTAGGTGTCAAAGAAATTGCAATATCATTATTATTATTATTTAATACTTACATACGAAAAACTCTGCCCATAGTACTTGTCAATGGTGTTCATAAGGTTCACTTCACACAGTGAAGCATTCAATATAGTACACAACGAGCCTAAAATTTACTTTTGGAAGTACCGACTTACTATTTGGTATACACACTTTAATTGTTTACAAATGAATTTGACAGATTATATCACTTTTATTAGCCCAGACCTTTTATTATATTGATTAAATTAGAATTCTAGGTTGAAGCGTCAATTTGATAGAACTAGTTTCACTTAAGTAATCCAATAATTGGTGTCGCCTCCATCACGAAGTTTTGTTCACTTTTATGAAGTAGTATGTTACTATTCGAATTCTTATAACCTCTCTGTTCTTTATTGAGTAATTTATCTAATAGCATAGGTAATTTTAAGTTCAAATAATTTTTCATTAAATAAACAACGACATTGTAGCATAAATAGCAGCATGCAACAATGACCAATATACAGTGTGTCTGAGAGAAACCTGAAAATCGCATATGTAACAACTTCAAAGCCTCGCCTACTAGTACTAAGTCACGCCTCCCATCTCTTATTGTCGACGGTGATCGACAAACATTTAAATCTCATGCTATCGCCAATGAAGGCATATCATCAATAAAACGATTCAAATATAAAACAGTATGATAGAAACATAAGCAATCCCAAGTTGGACTAAATATCTGCAGAATTAAGAACAAGGAACAAAATAATTCTTAAATGTATAATACTGAAATAAAATTCTAATTACAAGTAGATATTAAAGTAAAAGTAGTTACAACGAGTGTAAGTTCGAAATGGTTTATCAAATAAAGCATAGAACTACATTGTATTTCGCGTTCAAATGCTGCCATATATAAGTATTACGGATATCTTTTCCTTCAAAGTTAAATTCATGATAAACGATTAATTTAATCTAATACGGTTTAAAACCTTCTAATATGAGTTTAGAACTAGACCCCAACCTGACGCTGTTGAAATGTCGAATGATGAGACGAATGGGAGATGGTAACTGACGGGCAATGCCGAGACTCCCCGACATTATGCTATTATGTGTCCAGTAGAATAAGTCTGCGCGTGCAGCACACGTTTGCTTATCCAAAGAAAATACGGACATACGGTATATATATAACAAACCTACAGGTTTTAATTTAATCGGAAACTCATAGTATATTTACTACTACAACAGAAGAAATTATAGTAGAAAAAATGTTTGTTACCGATCGAATTCAAACCACTGGGCAACGTATCTCCCAACTATAACACTAGAGACAAATTGACACGTAAACTTTTATACTTATAACTGCAATGAGATGAATATGCACGCTGCCTGGTCAACAAAGGCTCAAATCCTGCCGTAAACACAAATACTTTTTTATTTGCAACTACAAATACAGGCGGTCGTGGAAACGAATGTATTATTTAATTTCGTTTAGATATCTTAATATTTTTTGAACTGTTACCTACACGGGTTTACTTCCATCTAATCGCTATTATAATTATACTAACGTTCGAACGTCTGTATGTATCTAGCGTATGCTTACGCACGTTATACAGAAAGATCTAGAAAGAGAAGCGGATGCGTAATTGCAAATATTTGTAGAATTGCTAAAAGAATCTATTTCGACCATAAAAGTTACACATAATCGCTACTACCTTCCCTCGTGCATTCTTTAGAAAATTAAAGGTAGAGATCAGACTAGAAAACAGTATCAAAAAAGCAAAGATCAACAATGCTTTTACAACGCAGTTGTTTTATTTCCTTTTAGTAGACCGACTAAGGTTATCATAGAGGCTATAATAAATCTTTTTCTAACAGCATTTCAAAACTGTCGTTGTATTCTAGAAACCAATAGAAGGAGTGGAAGAAATTACATCTAGTGGCACAACGTAATATTAATGTAAATCCAATAGACTCGTTCGAGATTATACATTTTTCTAGTTATGCTCCCTCTACGAAAGCTTTGTAGATTATCAGGTCCAGAAACCTTTTATTTTTTAAAGAAATGTTCCGTTGTTTTTGGTTACAACGATTTTCAAATTCTTAGAAAAATAAATCCCATACACAACCCTAACAAATCTTTAACGTCGCCTAAATCCTTAAACCAATTTTTCGTTGTGCAACAATTTTCAATAGAAAAATTTATTAATAAAAATATTCAAAAACATAAAGCAGGAAGAATTATGAGAGACATTACGAATGAGTTTAAAGAAAAAAGTAAACTGCGATAGTTCCGGTAGATCATGGAACAAGTGTTTTAATCAAACTATGAACTCGGTCTCCATTAGCGAAGTTAATGCAATAATATTTTTTCAACGGAAATTTCCAGATATGTATCAGCAGCGTCTTTCTACAGCAACAGCACAACCCAGTGGGTGTTTCACAAGGTATTTTGTTGCGACCAGTGCTACATAGTTTACGATAACGGCAATACGAACTTCGGAGCCGTATTTATTGATTAAATATCAAACACTATACTTAGTCGAGCGGTTTTATTAACTAGCTTAAAATTACGGGTATCTCTTGTAAGCTTTCGGCGATCTTACTAACATTATCGCCTTCATCAAAGAGTTCTCTTCTTTCCCATTCTGATCTCTAATATATATATATATATATATATTTCTTTCTTTTTTTATTCACAGTAATAAAGTTAGAATGTCATGCCATGTTTATTACTTTCAAAAATGTAATTAAAAATGACAGCAGCATTTATTCTATATTGAAAATTCCAGTGCATCCATCGAAAATTATATATTTTTGCAGAAATAAACAATAGTAGGATTGTGGTGAGTGTGGCGCTCTTAATTGACTAATATTTAGATTTTCTTCTTAGACTTCATAAGTGGTACTACTGATTCTGGCAGCCTAAGAAGCCAAAGAAGTGTACTAAAACATCTAACTCTCAGTACACTAACATCTAATGCAAGTTTTAAAAATACATACATACAATGAAAATTAAATTGGAAATTTACAAGACAGGAATTGGAAATAAGTTAAACGATGTGCATTGGTTTACCTTGAAAGATGAACATGATTTTAGAGTTAGAAGTAGGTACAACAAACAACAATGGCTGTAGTGCAACAAAATAAACATCATAGAATAAAATAAACACCTGGCGATACAGCGACTGTGAAGGGGTTGTGTTCTCTTTGCGAACATAATATACATATATACATTTTGTACAACATATTAGATACTAAAGAAGTAAAGCGGCGGTGAAAAAGTTCTGACATTACTGCTTTTGTGTGTGATAATGCTTCAGTTTAAAGGAGAGGATTTACGATGTCGTCCATGTAACAGTTCTGCATTTGTCATGAATTTTTTTGCTTACACAGGGCTTTTCAACATTTTCCTTAACGGGATAAATGCGGCCAAAGTATTATGTTGTAATATAGACATAAACTTTCGACAAAATTCTTAAAATGATAACTTTTCTACAACTCATACTTGGATGGTGGGATTTCAATTTCAGATTATGTTGGTGTCTTCCTTGACGAAATATCTTCATTCTGAAATAAGTCAATCAATGGTTAACGTTGTTTACGAAATTTGTAAATAAAAGCTAGCAATATTACCAAAATAATTAGAACTACAAAGGAGCTTGTGCAAATAGTCTTATTAAGTGAGAATGTCATTCACGTAATTTTTTGTTCTGCATATAGTAACTGTAATAAAAACGAAAGCACAAGGAGAACAAATACAAACTTTACCGACATTTGGGTATCAGACAAACAACAGATACCGTATACGCGAAATAAGCAGCAAGCAATTTCATTTGTCAATATCAGCACAATGTAATTTCGACGATGTAGACGCGACGCTAGGCTACGCACGAGGTTTAAAGTGAATGAGATTTTGAATTTCATCCATTCGATTTCTGTTTCTTTTGCTTTCGCTTTGTGCTACCTCCGTTTGATACAGCAAGTCTACAGCATAAAATAAATGGCGAGGGTATATTTCATTTCGTGTTTCTATGTACGAGTATGTAATTTCTGCTAAAGAGACTCCTATAGGATTCAGTGTCTCAATTTGGTAGACGTGAAAGATTCCATCGAAATATTTGTTATTTAGAGCATCTGCTTGTTATGTAATGGCTAACTGATGTGAGATAGAATTGAAACCAATAGAATGCAGTATGGTACTATACTATCGATAAATATAATGTAGACAGTCTGGGTTGAAGTATATACGTATACATATGTATAGTACTGATATAATATGAATGTAGAAATGTACAGAAATAATAGTCGCATGAGCTTGCCGTCAACGTCGAAGAATAAAGTAATAGAATTCTAGATGATAAAAAATCTTCTCATATTGGTAGTTTCAATACAACTCATTTCATTTAGTGTAAACATCGTTTAAGAACATCTGTGTTAAATTAAATAAATAAATAATATTTTATATTCAGTAGTTTTCGATAAAAGAAGTAGAAGTACATAGGTAATATATGGAAGCTTCTTCCAGCAGGACAAGTGCTTGGACGTTCTATCATTAAACAGTCACTCTCAATCACAACATATCGAAAAAATGCTCTGTACTTGGTTAGAATCAAATAATATGACAAAATTGTCTGAAGGATTACGTTTCGTCCAGTTTATGAAAAATAGGGCATATCACTCAGGAATAAGTCGCGACCCTTATATGAAGCAATGTTTGGTTGCAAAACTAAAGTTGGATTAAATACTTACCTAGCTTTAGACTCCTTGACTGATCTTCGTACAGAAGAAGAGCTTGAATTAATATTAAATAAAAACAACAAACAAGTTATTAATGTTAACCAAGTCAATGAAGACGAGCAAGTTGTTAACGAAAACGAAGTTGATTACAGCAATCAAATTGAAAACAAACAACTTGAGAAGGAATGTGAAACAGGCATTTCTAATATTAAAATCCAAAACAATACGAATTTGAATACCTTGCACCCATCAAACAGCTATCAAAACGAACGAGAAGTAGTTACCTTACTCAACAAGAAAAAACAAGATACTCAAGAAGCCAGGATTTCGGCCAAACAATCTCTGAAGAAGCACGCAGGGAAAAAGACCGGGCTAAAATCGATGCTAGAAACGTAATAGCTGTTATAATTTCCCTCGAAAAAGAGGGAATGTATAGGCTAGGTACTAAACATGGAATCTTAAATCAATTCTACGCAAGAAATCAATTCACTATTTGCAAAGAAATATTTATTTCGATTAACGAAGTTCGAAAAGAATGTGTTACCATTAGGGAATGTGCCAGAAAAGAATCCCATTTAGATGGCAAGGGAGTTAAGTACTGCAACTGCACGGGAGATTGCACCTCCAATATGTGCAAGTGTAAAGACTTATGTAACTCAAAATGTCACAAGAGCCTCACTTGTAAAAATAAATAGTTACTTATTCTATTTAATGTGTTCATGTTCACTACTATTTCTAGTATAATTACTAGCTAAAACGAAATATAAAATAACGTAAAATCGTTGTTTTATTTCTTCGAAAATCAATAGACGCTACGTACATAGGTTCATACAATAGCTAGCTAAAGTGATTAATAAAGTACAATTATCACTTTGACTAATTTTGATTGGATATTATATATAATGGCTAGACAAAGTGATTAATTCAGTCTCATTTTCTCTTTTTAATATGTGGTGGGTACTTAGTTGCAGTGACTCCGTAAGCTGTATTACTTGTCTGGCTATCACTGCAACTCTTGCGGTGTAGTTTGGTGTATGTAAGTTATGTTTAAATGGCTTTGTGACAGCATCATATCGTCTTTTATGATGCCGCGCTGTTAATCATTTTGCTCCCAACAGCGATTGGCAAGTCGATCCGGGATTAAACTCTCTGAAAAAATGTCACCGTCCCTCCAGAGAATTGAACCCCGGCACCTATCGTCCTCTCACAACGATAGTCAGCCGCCTAACCACTGCAGCCATCGACCCGTTAATTACATTAATCACTTTACTTAAATCTGGTAGATATTATATATGTATAGGTAATGACTAGATAGTATTCATAATGGCTGGATTATTTACTTTTACCGTAACATGAGCATATGTTGTTCTTTATCTACGCAGCATTCTAATAAAAAAATGACTACCTCGTACTTACATATAACTAATAGATTACTTTTCTCTACTGCCCATCCTTTACCTGCTATCACCCACACACCTATTAATGTAGTACCAGAAGGCGAACCTCCTGAAACTCAATATATTTATAAATCTCTAATGTTTATTCCGCATCTTACCGACAAAATAAAAAAGATTTTTCACAATACTAATCTCAAAATTGCTTTCACATCGGTCAATCCCTGCAATAGATACTTCACCAAATAAAAAGATCCTCTCCCTAAAGAACAACACAATCATATCGTTTACGCCGTCAAATGTGAGGATTGTTCCAAACTCTATATAGGTCAACCATCCAAAGATGGCGCGAAATAAATACCCAACACGGAAGCGACAGTAAGGTTTACCCAAATCACCCAGATCAATAGTAAAAATCATAAAATGAATTTCAATAATGTCACCATTTCGTTCAATGAAACTAATTATAACAAAAGGATTTTTCTCAAAACTTTAGCCATTAAAAAATACCCAGAGAATATTAATACCAAAGAACAGTCTTTAGCTTTCTCTAATATTTATAACAACTTACTTCATTTTGTCAAATTAAAACCTGTTTAATACCGCAGTTCTGTTTGTTGAGGTTTGGGTGTATAATTAAGTGCATTTTCTTTTGCCTTTCATCGTTTTTTCCGTGTGCAGTGTGTACTTCTATCTCTCTCTTATCTACGTCTAACGTTTGTTTTTAATATAGTTATCCGCTCGTCAATAACTGGACTATCCTGTATATATGTTATAGAAATTAAATCTCATCCTATATACCATGGTATAAGACACCCGAATTCACCCGAGCGATAGCGCTCACTCGTTTGTAGCGATGATAATGATTTTTTAAAAATGTATAAAATTTCTAAATGATGAATTCAAATGTTTTCAAATAAATTTTTATGCCAAAATTTTGAATTATAATTAAATAATAAAATAAATAAATTCCAGATACCATGATGATGCACAGTAAATATGTTATGTGGATGGACAAAGTCATACAACAATACTTATACATATTTACCTAATCTACATAATTATTTATGATAACAGTACGCGAAAGTCCCTGAAAGTCTTTTGTTATAGTAAATATCTCGGTATACTGTTTTTACGTACCATGTTTTGTTTTGCACGTAAAACTGTGCGGAAATATCTGAGAAAAACATGGAAACGTGGTGAACAATTTAAGTTTAGAAATGGTAGATATTCAACTGATTTAAGGAGAAACTGACTTTCGTTGCCAGTATCTATTAAAGAATAAGTTACATAGGTAGGCCACTTTTTGTCGTTCGAGTTCAAGTTTAGATACATTTTTTCTTTAATTTGCATTAATAAACTAATAATAAATAATAAAACTCTCATTAAGAAATCCAAGTTTTATTTTTATATGATACCAGAAGCCACAACTTGAGAGCGGCGCTTTTGCTATGATTGGTATAAATTTAAGTTTTCAAGAATCCTACTATTAATTTCAAATGTGGACTGTAGTAAATAAAGCATATACAATATAGTTGATATATATCAAATAAGCGAAGGAGGAAGGTGTATTTTGCAATATGATTTGAAAGTAACGTATAGGATTATTCCATTTTATCAATGAAACGTAAAATTTATGAAATTATACATAATTTACTTTCTTTACATTAGCGTCATATGGCTTCAGCAGATGAATCGATTTATGGCTATCGTTATGGCGGAACTATAGGAGCCAGGTTGCTATTCCCAGGGAAGACGGTAACATTTTCTCTGGTTTACGATTGACCTACCATTCGCTATTGGGAGCACAGTGATTAAACAGTGCGGCATTATAAAAGGCAGTATAATGCTGCACGTAATAAATATACTTATTGTAAATAAAACATGAGAGGAGAACAAGACAATTTTCGAACCGTACAATCGTTAGTTGTTCCTTTATTCGCATGTATAATTATTAGTTTCCACATACATTACATATAATAATAATAATAATAATAATAATAATAATAATAATAATAATAATAATAATAATAATAATAATAATATAATAATCTTTATTCTCTCACATACAGTACAAAAATAAATAAGAAACGGGAGGGGGACTACATAAACCACAGAGAGAATCACGGGGCGAGATTCAGACAAAGTTTGCTTTTACATCTAAACCCCAAGTGTGTAAGAAAACATGCAAAAGGAAAACGTATGCCTAAAATTACATTACAAGCTAAATTCTGAGTGTACTCATACCAACAAAACAAATACACAAATTTACTATAAGTGGTAGAATACGTAATCTTAATAAGGAACAAATAGCCAAATCACCAGAAAAAAAAAACAAATTGCAACAATTGCAACTACTAATAATTAAACTCCAGTCAATATCAGGCCACGCTTCAAACTCATTCTAAGACCACTAACAGACAATCCCTTAAAGCGACGAGGCAAATTATTGTACACTGAACATAAATATGTCGTACAAGAATGACCTTTTAAAGAGAGAACTTCTATGGAGCGGCGGTGAGATAAGATTCCGATACCGAGTTGTAATATTGATACTTGATTTTATTATAAAGATAAGGAGGAGTTGTAAGGGTTATTAATTTGTGATAGCCGCATATACTTTGCAACTCACGCCTTCGCTTCAAATTAAGCCAACCACACTCCGAGAGCTTGTGAGATACGCGGTCATATTTACGTAAACCAAAAATAAAACGATGACAAGAATTCTGCGTTCTTTGTATACGGTACTCAGTTGTCCGATCTATCGCAGCATTGTATATGGTGGAACAATAATTGAAATGGGAAAGCACAAATAATTCACAAAGTTTAATTTTAGTAGGTATATTTAATATACTCCGATGAGGATATAATGACTTGAGACCCAAGTAGGCTCTTTTGATATAGCAGTTAATTTGTTCACGATATCTAAATGAGTTATCCAGAAGCAATCCCAGATCCTTTACACTGTCCACTAGAGACAGAACAGAATCCCCAACCTTTAAAGTAATAGACCTTTTGAGTTCATCACATATTTTTGAATTACCGAACAAAACGACTTGAGATTTCAAAGCATTGATATGAAGATTATGTCGTCGAGCAAAAGAATGAATAACACTTAGGTCGGTATTGATGTTCGCAGCTGCGTGTTGCCAGTCTTGTGGGTGAAATGATTTATATAATGGAATATCATACGCATACATGTGAATATGCGAATGTTTGATCAAGTCAGGAAGGCAGCTGGTATATGTGGAAAAAAGTAAAGGTCCAACTATTGACCCCTGAGGAACACCTGGAGCTATTGGCAGTGGATAAGATTGTTTGTTATCAAAAGTAACACTTTGCACAGGGTCAGACAAATAGCTACCAATCAACTGAACTGCATCAGTATGAAAGCCAACATTTTTTAAGATATTATTAAGAACACTATGGTCAACAGTATCAAACGCCTTGCTAAAGTCCAACAGTGTAAGTATAGTTATAAGTCCTCGATCAGAAACAGCTATGATGTCATCTGTAACATGTAACAAGGCAGTTTCACAACTATATCCGCATCTAAATCCTGATTGAGAGATTGAAAGAATATTATTATCATTCACAAAAGTAGAGATTTGCTGAAACATAACTTTTTCTAAAATTTTCGATAATGTCGGAAGAATACTAATTGGTCTTAAATCTGTGAAGTCCTTAGGCTGAGAAACCTTAGGAAGAGGGATTACTGAAGCATGTTTTCATTTAGAAGGAAATGTATTACTTAGAATACACGTATTAATAATATGAGTTATAAAAGGCAAGACAAACGGGCAGCACATCTTAATCATGCAGATATTCACGTTATCCTGACCAGTGCATGTTGATTTAATGCCCGTAACAATCTTCTGGACCTCTGCTATCTCCACCGTCTTGAAAGCTAAAGATGGTGTTATTCGGACTGGTAAATCAACAGTGGAGGAAAGGGTAGGCAGATCTGCAATGCTATTAACAAAAAGCTCATTCATCTCATTAACATCGTTCATAACAACAGGAATACTGGCCGATGTGTTTTTTTTTTTATTTGAACCCAAGATAGTGTAGTTGTTTAGATAGAAGTTTATTTGTTGTGTTACGTGAAATAAATTGAAAATAAGCTTTTGTTTCTTTTTTTAAAGATGAAGTAGTAAGATTTCGAAGTGCTTTATAATAGTTCCAATGAGCACGATTTTGAGTTCGGCGGTATCTAGATTTAGCCCTATCTCTAAGGTCCATCAGAAGTCTCATGTTGTCAGTTAACCAGGGTGCCGATTTTTTTGTGAATTTGCGTATAATAAAAGGAGCATGCGTATCAAATAAATTCAAAATATTGTTAGTGAAAAAATTGACTTTATCCTCAAGATTATTAATATTGTAAATCATGTGTAATGGAAGTGATTGCAAATCGTGGTTAAAAGAATTTCATTCATCTTTTTATAATCCCGAAAAGTATGAAGGGTACGACTGATACTAGACTTATATATCAATAATTCGCAAAATATTATATCATGATCCGAAAAATCACAGTTCATCACTTCCGAACTACTGACTAAATATTTATCGTTAGTACAAATTTGATCGAGCAACGTAGATGTATTAGCAGTGATGCGCGTTGGTTAGTCAATTAAGCTAAAAAAGTTCATCGAGTCAAGAACGTCACACAGATCAACTGTGGGAGTACTGTCAAATTTTAAGAAATCTATATTGAGATCACCGCAGAAAAAAACTGAATCTGATAAAAGAGAATATTGAGACAGAGATTCCTCTAACTCGTCTAAAAATACCCTATAGTCCGAATTAGGTGCTCGATATAAAACTCCAAACACAAAGATCTGTTTATTTATTTTAAGATTAATCCACAACTGTTCAATGGACTCCCCAGCATTCAAGACTGTATATATACGCAAAATCTTGTTTGATCTAAATCGAAACACCGCCACCCCGTTGCTCCCTGTCAAATCTAATTAAATTAAATCCATCTACTCTTACGTAATTGTCATCAGTAGCGCTAGTGAGCCACGTTTCTGAAGCACACAAAATATCGAAGTTATGAGAAATAATAAGAGTACGCAAATCATCAATTTGAGGAAGCAATGACCTGACATTGAGATGACCCAATTTGAGCAAGTTAGAACTCATGCATTATCGCATAGATCAACTGGTAAGCAAAAGCTGCAGCCAAATGAATAAATCTAAAATTAACTAATAATAATTAACAATCTAGTTAATTATCTAATAATAATTAATAACTAGCAAAAAAAGAAAAAAAAACAACAGAAAGGACTCTAATATTAAACTGTAAGTGAAACTGAAATATTAAACTGAAAGTGTAAATAATTAACAACATATTAATAAAGATTGTTAGTAAGGAAACATTAAGTTTAACACATTTTTATTTAAAAACAAATATATATCTTTTTACAATATGCGTATATTAATATCATGACCGAGCGTAACAAGAAACATTTATTTGTAATATAATAATATACTTTGCACTAGTTGTAAAGAATAAGAGCAATTTCTGAAATCTTCTAACATAACTAAAGCTAAAACACTCCAGAAAGATAATATATACCTATATTGCCAGAAAAATTTTTGCAAGGGTGGATTACTGTATTCAGTATTGCGAGTTATGTACACTAATAATAGTCTCTTGATCATCGTTTACATGTGACGTACAGTTGTCATCTTGGTCCGAAAAGTCACTTTCCGCCTCATCATGGCATTGCATAACTATTTCCTCAAAGCTAGGATCGCAGGGCTTAGTACTATAATGCGGAGCCATTTTTGTGTAAGGTACACAAACTACGTCGTGGAGTCTCTTAGACTCTAACGCTCTCACTTCTAGTACTTGCAAACGACTAAAATCGATCATGAGCTCACACAACATACATTTCCCTACCATAGGAAGGTACTACATGGCAGAAGGCTATTGAGTGAATACGTAAGAAACAATAGCACGTTTTTTGTTGTATGGAGTCCCGGGGACTCCGCGACGTCGGTTAAGGGTTAAATGTATACTTAAAATATGTACGTAAATATCATTATTTTGTTATGAAACACAATTGCGCGTTATTATAATAGTTGCTCAAGATACGTGCATGTACCATCAATATATGCAGCAAGTCGATCCTTTAATATATTAAAATACAAATTAAATTTATTAGTATTATTTATGTAAACGTTGTTTGTATATCATTTATGTTAAATGTAAATTAACTTAGAGAACTTAAATTTAGAAAAAAACGTGATTTAAGGACTTAGTTATCCACCAAGATAGAAAAAAATCATTTGTCAGTGGTATTAAGAGCTTTACTTATTTAGTGTTAACATTAAAAAATGTTGTCCCGCGATATACCAGATAAAAAGCACCCTACTCTTTACTTAAGATACCTATTATACGCTTGCTTAAAGTGAGTAAAGACGCAAACCACAGAAAAGTATTTTCAACACAGTGTGTTTTAATGAGCATACTAATTTCGCAAATAAAATTTCAGTAAATTTACGACGAGTGCGTTATTGACAGCGACGAAATGTAGGTAGGTAGAGATTAAGACTAGATTTAAGAAAAAACTCTTGCTTAAATGCTATATACATCGCCTGCGGGTTTTCATGTTTAAAGATTGTTACCTACATCGTGAGTTTTTTTTTGTAATTATTGTGTAACTGGAGCACGATTAAAATAAATTATAAAAATAAACAAATACAGAGCGTGTGACGATAAAGAAATTATTAGTTATAACATTACAGCTATGCTTTCGTTAACGATTACTATATAACAAACTCTTCAAATGTCGATGTTAAAAAATTCAGAGCTTGTACGCATACAAATAAATACTAAAGATTCTCGTGATATAAGATATAGATATAGATATAATGTCAGTGGTTGTATATACGAAACATACTTCAGCGCTTAAGGCGCTAACCAATTATTTTTAATGGGGTTTGCTGCATATCTCTAGTTAACCCAATTGGCAAAGTTTATAGCTTGTTGGTTAAATTCAAAATAGCATTTTGATTTACTGAATTAATAATTTGGTGATTGCACTTTAGGTTAATCAAAAAATTAAAATGTTTTGTATTTCTCAGTTTGTTAGACATAAAGCAAACACATTTCATAAACAATATTCAGTACAACCAAAGAAAACTTTAGTAGAAAAAGGTATCATCCACGTTTAATTCAACAATTTCTTGATTTATGAATACGTTAGATATACTCCATTTCTCACATTCAACAAGTTGTAGTTGAGGCAAAAGAAATAGTAATTTTCGAGGCGAGTATTTTCTGCCAGAAGAGGATCAACTTGACACATTTCAAGTTGACAACATTGCAATATTGATGTTATCTTACCAGACTTTCCTCACGTTTTGTTAATGCAAATGTTTATAAAACAAGAAAACAATCATTATGGGTATTATTAGCACGAGCAAACAAAGTCACAACTGAAACAATAGTATGATCAGAGTATCATCAGAAATTAATACGAGAATTGCTTGAAATAAATAAAGAATAGATAAAGAAACCGAATAACTTCTATCGAGAAGAAGCAGAACTGAGTTACATTTGGCGAATAACAGGACGAGTTCATTGGATAAATCACAATATGGAAACGGACAGGTCGATAACCGCATGATTAGGCAACTACGATGGAGCGTTTTTATATTCACGGAATGGGGGATAAGGGGTGGAAATAAAAAAACCAAATTATTTTTCTTTTTCAATATATTCACCTGCAACACGGATACATTTTTCACATCTTTCAATTAATTTATTTATACCCTCATAAAAAGTGATTTCTCTTTATCTGCAAAATACGCCGAAACTGCCTCCTTGACTTCATCATCGGCAGTAAATTTTTTACCCCGTAGCTCTTTTTTCATTTTCGGAAACAGGTAATAATCACTCGGGGCCAGGTCTGGGCTGTAGGGTGGGTGATTCACAATTTCGAAGCCCAGCAGGGCAGCTAACGCAACGCGGCTCTTGTGGACGGGCGCGTTGTCGTGCAAAAGCAGCACACCTTTCGTCAATTTTCCCCGTCTTTTCTCTTTAATGGCTTCTTTTAGTCGCTCTAATATTGAAGCGTAATATTCTCCGGTTATAGAAACACCTTTATCTTTATAATCAATCAACAATATTCCTTCCGAGTCCCAAAATACCGTTGCCATGAGTTTCCCAGCTGATTGTGACACTTTAAATTTCTTGGGAGGTGCTGTGCCCTTTTTATGCCACTGCATGGAGTCTTGTTTGGATTCAGGTTCATAATGATGAACCCAAGTTTCGTCTCCAGTAACAATTCGACTCAATACACCATCCTTGTCTTCATTACAGAGGTCCAAAAATGCACGCGAACACTACGCGCTGTTGTTTTTGCGGCGGCGTGAGCATTCTCGGCACCCATCTTGCGCTGACCTTAGACATGCCGAGATGATCGTGTAGGATTTTAAAAATTGTTGTATCGGATACTCCAACCATTTCTGCGAGTTGTTTCTTCTTTAGTCGAGCATCTTCGAGTACAATTTTTTCAACTTTTTGGATAAGTGCTGGCGTGGTCACCTCAATGCTCCTGCCCGGCCTCGGGTCGTCTTCAAGGGATTCCCTTCCTTGTTTAAATAAACTATGCCACTTGTACACCATGGTTTTTCCTAGACAAGAGTCGCCGTAACCCAATGACATCTCATTATTTATGGTCGCGACTGATTTTCCTTGCCTGGTAAGGAACTTTATAACGGCACGATATTCGATTTCTTTCATATTTCACTTTTCATTCCTGATTATGTTACTTGGTTGACGATAGCTCAAAGACTAACTGTTTAATTTTACTGCGTTGGTTGTCTGCCTCTTCTTGAAAGGTCCTCTTCTTCCAGTTCCACTTCCTTCATGGATGTCTTTCTGGTGGTTCTCGGGTTCCTGGGTTGTTGTGGCTTCTCGGAGTCTTCTGGATGGATCTCCCTCGCTGTTGGTATCTGAAACTAAGGAAACAGAGGTATTATTTTATGAATAAATCATCACCGCGTCACATTTGACGGAGTATCTCCGTTGTGGTGCGGTGCTTTGTGGGCCCCACTGATTTTTGCGCGATAGCGCTACTCATCGCTGGGTTGCTGCTTGCGAGTGCCTTGTCGAAAAATCCTCGGTTGAGTTTCTTCAAGAACCCGTTCAGGTCCTGGACATCTGCCGCTGTAAGTTCTCGGAGGACTGCCAGCGAGGTGCGTCTAGGAAGTCGGAATACAAGTCGCAGAACGCGATTTTGCACTCGGACTAGTGGAAGGATGTGAGATGGAGCCGCCGTGGCCCAAGCTGGGCTGGCGTAGGTTAGGATCGGGCGGATGTGGGTCTTGTACAGCATCGCGCCCGTTTTGGGATTGAGTTTGGGGTTACCGAGGATAGGATATAGCTGGTGCAGTCGACCGATGGCCCTGTTCCTACCTCTACCTAGATGCTCGGCGAAAGTTAGCTTCCGGTCGAGGATCATTCCCAGGTATTCGATCTTCTCGCTCCAGTCGATCTCCGTCCGGAGAACGGTGATCTTTCGGGACGAGGGTTGTCGTCTTCGGCTGAACGCAATAGCTTGCGTTTTCCTCGGATTGATGGTCAAACCGAATTCGCTAAAGAATCCCTCGATTCGATCCAGCTGCGCTTGGGCGAGCTGGGCTGCAATCTCGGGACTCTTCGAGGTAGCCACTATAGCGGTGTCATCCGCATAGATGGCGTTAAACACTCGTCGGTCGGTCGGTTTGGGAATGTCCGCAACGTAGATGCTGAACAGTGCCGGGTCCAGTGCCGAGCCTTGTGGAACTCCAGACAGCATTTGCCTCTCTGATGATTCCGTTCCGTTAACAACGGTGTGGAATCTTCGGTCCTTGAGGTACGATCTGATGGTCTTCAGGATTCGCGGCTGAAAGCCGGCTACCTTCATCTTCGTCAGCAAGCCTTCATGGCGGATCTTGTCGAACGCCTTTTCCAGGTCCAGGGATACCATAATGGTCGTCTGTTTCCTGTTGAATGCGGTCGTGACGTGATCCGTGATCCTGAATAGCTGCATCGTGGTCGAATGTCCGGGTCTGAATCCGAACTGGTCGTTATCCATGAGATGGCCATCTTCCAAATGGTCGCTGATTCGGCGCAACAACAAGGTTTCTAGAACTTTGCTTATTGTGCCCAGCAACGATATCGGCCGATAGCTCTCAGGGGAGTGCGGTTCCTTCTTAGGTTTCAGTGCTGGAATAATCCTTGCGGATTTCCACCTGGTCGGATAGCATGTCAACCGGAGTGTCGCGTTAAAGATCGCCGTCAAGTTGACTAGCAGCTTGAGCGGCAGATTTTTGAGCGCTCCTTTGGGAATGCCATCCTGCCCAGGGGCCTTCCCGTTAGGGATACCCTTGATAACCTGCAGGACCTCCTTGGGAGTCACAACGATAGGTGGACCTGGGTCCATCTCGTCGATCTCATTCAAGGTGGTCCGGAATTCTCTCTCCTGCTCGGGATCATTACGATCGTTCGGAGTAAAGTGACCCGCGAAGGTGCTAGCCAAGGCGTCAGCCTTCTCCCTGTCGGTGAGGCATCTGCTTAGACCATGTTTGATCTCCGGCACGGGCGGTCGGTTTCTTTTCAGTATCCGAGGCACCCTGTGCGGATCTTCGGTTTGGCTTCTCTCGACGAAATCGCTCCATTTTCTGTATCGAAACGCTTCGATGTCTCTTTCGATCTCTCTCCTCAAGTGGTTGTATTCCGCCTTCGTAGGAGGGTACCAACTGTCTAATAACAATGAAACTTCGTATTTATACTAATTATGAGTCGCTGCACAGGCCACGCCCCCAATGCGCCTAATCACCCCCCTATAACCCGCTCATTCCGCGAATATAAAAACGCTCCCTCGTACCTATCGTTATGGCAGAATGCTAGGAGTCGGGGTTGAATACACCGACAGGACTGTTACATTATTCTCGGATAATTTTCTCCCAATCGATCTCCCATTTCGCACCAACGCAGCATTATGAATGGCGACATGGTGGTGTTACAAGGCCGTTTGTACACAAATTACACATACACAAACTACACAGCTAAAGTTACAGTAGTAGTGGTACAAGCAATACAGCTTAGGAAGCCACTGCAACTAGCACCCACCACACATAAAAAATATGGATCCCATCGAACTGGTCTGGAGCAGAAGACAACGTCAGGTTTTAAAAACTTCCTGAAGAAGCTAACAGCATAATTAAGGAAACGTTAAATGAAAACTTAATAGGCAACAACATCTAGAAGACATAATCCTCTAAAGTATCCTCTAGTTTTATTAGTAAAACAGAAATGTTTATTATTGTTGATTTTACTAGTGTATCTATCCCATTCGCTGTTGGGAGCAAAGTGATTAACAGCGCGGCATCATAAAAGGCGATATGATGCTGTCACAAAGCCATTTCAACACAACTTACACACACTAAACTACACCGCAAGAGTTGCAGTGATAGCCAGACAAGTAATACAGCTTACGGAGTCACTGCAACTAAGCACGCACCACACATTTAAAAAAAAACAATAATTACAATCAACACCAGATTCTACATATAAAGCTTCGTGCTAATAAGCTCAATAAAAAGCCAGCTTGCTGATTTCAATATTAACAACCAATAAAGCTTTGCGCATACATAAAACGACGTTCGCAAATCTATATTTCCGTCCGCCTCTTGCGAGTAATACGCTATTACTTTAATCGTATCAGGTTTAAGCTTGCACTTAATAGCACTAATTTCGTTTTTATTAGCGCTACCGGTACACGGTAAATCATGAGTTAGTGCGAAATTACTAGTCTTTAGTTCCGTCAAAACTGTAAAGTGCAGACTATCGCTCGTAGAACGGCGCGGCACAAAGATAAATAAAAATCACAATAAACTCATAATGGAATCGGTTAGTAAACAAAAAATATCAACGAGTATTGCGGATAAACTTTTATACGTATCGAACATTCTGGTTGTCCCCTGTATGTAGAAGATATGTACCCGGTCAAATATGGATAAATTCCTACATAAACCTATATGATTTATTCGCAAATTTTCTGTGGGTTAATGGTCGTTTAGCAGAGGATTATATCGATATTGATTTAACAGCTTTTCTTCTCTGCTCCGCTATCTTCGTCCCATTCTACTCATAGATATACGTATGTATGCGTTCGCACAGCTTTTCTTTTCCTGCCGCTAAGCTTTTAGGTCCTTATTTATTGTTGTTATATAATAGTTTTCATAAAACGAAACGGGCCATTATACCGCCGTTTCGCTACAATAAAATCTATTGTGGTTTAAATTTATATATTTTTTTTTTGCGTTATTCTCTAAGGACTTGTTTTCCTGTCCCGAGAAAACCCAGAAGGAACGAAAAAGAAATGTACGTTATTTTCTCCAATTCGTGTCGCTATTAAGTTGTAGTCTATGTTAGATTATATTTCAAAAATATAGTGGTGTTTCAATAACGACAATATGCCCATTGCTCACTTTTATTTAAGCCAACGTCTCTATACAATAAAGAAGTATGCACCGAAGCGATATAGATCGTATGATACTGTTAAGCATTAATATATCTGTACATTGTAAAATAAATGAATTTGTACCTTTTATTTATGAACACTTAAATAGTAACAATACATCTTCTAAAACCTGATGCTCCGTTTTGAAGTGTGTACTACACTAGTTATTTTTGATACTGGTAAAGTTCATTGTAGTATCTGTGTAAATTGACATTTGCTAGAGTATATTTGAAAAAAACTGAAACTATCGTTGAATACGGGCATTACTATCTACTATATACATGATAGGACAAACATAAGTTTACCTGATGTGGAATAAGCAAAATCATATTCTCAGCTCGTAAGATGCAACCTATACAGTGTGTCCCAAAAAGTTTTATACAATCAGAGAAAAAGTTTATATTACATTAAAAAAAATATATTCTTGATGAAAAGCTCTGCATGACTTGTAGATCCATAATTAAGTACAACATTTTTAAAGCATTGGTAGCACTGTAGTAATTTTCCAGATAAAAATTATAAGATATTATTAATTATTGAATAATGAAATAAGACATGAGAAGTAACTTAAATACTACGGAACTGCAACGTATCCACCGTCCCTTTCTAAACAAGTGCTTTTTTGTTGATTAAATTGTTGTTTATCATTTCTCGAAATACACGTCCTGACGCCAGTGGATTAGCATTAGCATGCACTGGTAGATTGGTGATTTTCTCCTTGCTAGATTAGTGCGCCTGATTTTCTGTTGCTCGTCCTTATTAGACACGTTCTTGATAGAATACTTTGGAATATGTAATAACTGTCAACAAATGTCAAATGTTACATCAGTATGTGTTTACAATAATTAGAAATGCTATTAAAATTGATGAATATTGAAAATAAAATTGGAATTGTTCTCATTGTTGGAGAAAATTATAAAACATGTAGGGAAGCAGCATACCTAAGTATTTAATAATAGACACCCTCGTAAAGCAATAAATTTTACAACCTGAGATATGTAATAGATAAATTCAAGAGTTGTGAAAGTGTTGGCAATAAGTTTAAAAAGAAACATCCGCCATGGGCTAGAAATGAAGATATTGAAACTGATGTGATAGAATCGGTCGTGAAAATCCAAAATATTCACTTCGAAAAAGATCTAATATTGTGAATGTATGTAAAACTACAGTTGCACGAATTTTAAAGTCAATTAAATTTAAACCATACAAACCGCAATTTACCCATACTTTACAAGAAGGTGATGTTGAACAAAGGTTCGAATTTTTTATACTCGTATCCAAGGAGACTTAGAAGATAACAGATTTAGGACGCGACACGTACTTTTCTCTGACGAAGCGACGTTTACGTCTAATGGTACAGTAAGTTCGCAAAATTATCGATGGTGGAGCGATGTTAATCCCAATTTCTATGTGCAAATTAGAGATCAATATTCATTTAAACCTAGTGTATAGAGTGGCATTTACAAAGACAGAATTTTTGGAGCATGCTTTTTTTGAAATAACATGAATAGAGAAAGATACCTACAATTTTTAAATAATCAGTTGTCTGAGTTTCTTGATGAACTATCACTAAATGAACAAGGAAGAATATGGTCCACACTTTTAACACTAAAGTGATCGGGAGGACATGGAGTTCCTTTGGTTTCCAAAGTCTCCAGACTTTACCTCTGTAAATTGTTTTTGTGGTCTTACTTAAAAGAAAGAGTATACCTTCATACCCTCATTAGAGAAGCATATGAAGCTACAACTCCAAATGAAATTAGAAATGTGAGAACAATTTAATCAACGAATAATCACCTATTTAGAAAGGGACGGTGGATACATTGAAGATCCGTAGTATTTAAGTAATTTCTTATGTCTTATTCCTTTATTGAATAAATAATCTAAATAATATGTCATAATTTTTATCTGAAAAGGTCACTACAGTTTGTATGTATAATTTGGATTTTCCCTGTATTCCAACCAATGCAATGTTTTAAAAACGTTGTACTTGATTATGGATCTACAAGTCGAGCTTTTCATCAAGGCTTTTTTTGTGAAATGTAATATAAACTTTTTCTCCATTTGTATAAAACATTTTGGGGCACACTGTTTGTAGGTATATGAACACGCACATATAGTGCTACATAAATATAAGTATACTATTTCCTCGCGAACATTTATTTAACAAACCTATTTGGTGTCTAATATTTCATTCCAAAATAGATAATTTGCAAACTTTTCTGTTATGAAGGTGAAATTTTGACACCGTTTTGTAAGTAGTTATTTATATGTAATCTTTGCAAATAATATTGATTCCTCTGCGTATATATTTTGCATCATATAACTGACAAATAAATACTACCAAATTTGTTTGTTGTAGGTACTCGTATGTAGTCTGCATTACATGTATTTCTTTAGTATATGTTATTGGGTGGTGGTCTATTGATTGACCATTTATTGCAGAATAAATAAATCAATAAAATAATAGGGGATATTTTGATACTTGGGAGTGCAATATTCAACTCGGTCGCATTATACATATACTTTACCACGTATATAAACATACCTAACACGACCATTTGAATAGGGTTAAAACAAAACATTGAATATTTTATAATGTAACGATATTTTATATTAATATTTGATATAAATATAAATTAATATTCAATAACAAGGAATAATTGTTTATAATAATATATTATACATTTCTTAGGGTGACTGATACTTAAACAATATACACTATGCTTTTTTTACAGTTATTCGCAATTTTTTTGTGTATTATTTATTAATAAAACTAAGAAACATATTTGACTAGTAAATTAGATTTAGAAGGCAATGTAAAAAGTGCAGCGAATTGTCAATACTTTTTTTCCTTGATACTATCAACAAACAGTGGACTGAATTGCATGGTGGAAATTCTATTGAAACCACAAACAATAATTGATTTAGTCAATCCTTTAACACGAAAATAAAGAAATCATTAATTTATGTTTCATACTTTCTGTGTTGGTTGTTTAGTTTTTAATCCAGGTACTATCTCTAAAGCCCTGCACCTACTAACAGATGCAGAGAGAATATCAAGCAGTACTACAACAGGCCTTTCTCTGCATTTTTCTGGGTATTTGTAAGTACTTTCTGTGCATATACAAGACCACTACATAGAGAACGCAAAAGTAACAATGTTTGTAACCCTTACGTTATATATTCAATGACTTGTAATTGGTAAAATTTCGAACAGGATCCAACTGTTTTACATCACCATACACTTTAAATATATTAGCATTAGGTCAACTGTATTTCTAGATGCGCTACAGATAATCACATCTTTGTCTCATTTCGAAACAAGTACCACGATCATTGCCTGATAAAGCTTCCATCTAGTATCTACCATGCAAGTGTTTCTTTTTATTATAATTTCATTATTTACAAATTAAGTATGAGGTACTTCACTTTAAATGCATAGTTTAGTTGCACAATAAGTTTTTCTTTGGATGCCGTTCCAAACAATCTTGAATTGAACATCATGAGAAACAGTTATGGCCTGATCTCCGGTTCTATTCTATTATTCCATTATTGGTCAATTAGGATCATTCATGAATGGGTATACTCTGTCAACTGTTAAAATATTTGCTCCCATTTTCAACGCTACTATAATAATCAAGTTACTAAGGAAGCGTGTACTTGTACACATTGTTCGAAGGTATTCCGAACCCTAATATAAACTGAGTTCAAGTACCTGCTTCCATTTCAATACGTTATATTTAGCCACAGAATTACTTCTGCTTTTGTTTTACGAAAAGCCAATATGTTATCATTAGGAATCGGACATCTGAGAGTGTTTACTCATTTTTAAATTCTGCATTTTTTAGAGTTTATATTTTTTTATACAATTCTGAAATAAACGGTTGATGATTAATCCAACTACCAAACTACATTTTTATGTGGTTAAGTTGAGGTGGTTCAGAATTCTCATTTTTGATAATTTTTTAGTATATTTCCAAGTTTTCTACGATTTTAGATAACTTAATAAGGAAATAACTAAAATTTTTGAATAGTTTTCTGTTTAGGATGATGTAATCTCCCATCATCCTTGGTGGCATTTTAAATCGAAAACGAGCATAAACTAAGCTGTACATTTTCTCACATTTTTTGTTTTACATTATTTTCGCTTTCTGATTGCTAGAGTTCAATACTGACACCTAAATGAAAATAGCGGTCCCAATTATAAATAAAATCAATTGCTTTATCAAAATATTTCGTATCTCTAAATACAACGTCCAATTTTAAGGCCAACCGTGCTTAATTTATTACTGTAAATTAGAAATGTTTGGGTGCAATTTAAGTAAGCTCACTGTTGTTTGATGTATGATAATATAGTTGTAATTGGGAATGATTCACGGTTCTTGCTTTCCCAAATTATGTTATACCAATCCGTGTTTGTGATTTTCTACTTATCTAAGGCAAAAGCTGTCACATTTTCAGTCTCAATCAAAACTCAAAGCAAAATCAATTAGTATAAAATCCTTTGCATTTTACAAATATGAGTTGAAAACCGCTGAGCCAGCGTAAATTAGTATATTCCAGAAATAGTCACTGGAGCCATAGTTTTAATTTAACTAACCACAGAGTGGTGGAATGAAGATGAGATGAACTATTACAATTAAACAATGGGGAATTCCGAAACACCTTCTTGGGATTTAATGGGCTATGTTGTATATGCGTAGCAGTCGGTGACAAATCACACTTATGTATTTTTTTAATGAAAGACACGTATCTAGATACCGCAATCTATTCTGCTGGTAACTGTAAAAGATTTGATACAAGATAGTTGAATCTGAAGCCCATATATGGAGATAGATATTCGCCATTATGATCATGTTATGGGCTTAGTTTTTCGAACAGAACCCGATGCATTTCGATCTTTATTGGGGAGTTGTCAAACAAACAAGAAATGTTGCATTTGCGAAACGTAAAATAATTAACACATGTGTGACAAGTGAACTAACCCAATTAACGGTGTTACTACCAGCTCAAAAAATACTCAAGTAGATATGACCTAAACTGAAAGTGTCTGGTGCACCAGTAGCTTTATGATAGCAGCTATGCTAGTAAAAGCTTATTCCCAATTTCATTTCTTTTTATCCAAACTTCACTGACAATGTGATGAGGCAATTTTTAAGAGTAGTGGGATATCTAACGATATAATATACGCTAAAAAAAACTAAATTCGAAGTGGATTAACAAAAGTGATCATCTTGTATAATAGCCAAGCACTTCAAATCAAGCGCAGGCCATTATTTTAGAATACTGAATTTTTCAATACTTATTTAGATTTTTCCACTATCCTGATAGCGAGTGCTTCATTAAAAAAACACACAAATTCGATTCGTCTCCATCTGCTATAATTGTCGCCTGTAGAAACAATATTTCTAGAACATAACCGTAAATCAAACCCCAAAACCTCATTTCGAAATTTCCTCTTACCTCTATCCTCAAGATAGGATCGACTATTAAAATTAAGTATAGTAGTCCAACCTATCCTAGTTACACCCTGTACATATAAATGTTCTTAGTAATAGTATACTGTCCTGATTTTATTGATAATGCCAATATTGGTGATATTGGTTAATATGAAATTTACAACATTTGTTTAAAATAAAACTTATTCTAAAACTTACCTACCTAAAATATGGCTGATTAATGACGTTTTCTGGGATCAATTGTATTTATGTAATATAAATAAAGTTTGAAAGCAACTCTTTACTTTACCAAGTATCAGATTGCATAAAGTTTCCCTGAATATGCTACTTTTCTACTTTGTGCAATGACTACAATGTCCTCTTCGTTCGATAAGTGGTACCGTACTTAGTAACAATTAAATAATGTTTGCATTCAAACAAGTGAAAGAGCTTTTCACTTCTTGATAAAAACCCAAGCGAACATTCAGTTTTCTTTGAAAACTCCATTACCGACAGTGATTGAATTAAAAAGGAAAGTATTAAATGGACGCTATATACATATACATGGTCGAAGTCCACTACCTACCAGTCATTCTCTTCCTAAAGGGAAAAGCATGAATACGACCGTATTTTTAGGCTGTACGCGTATACGCATTATGCACATACGCACGTTACGCATACATGCAGATACCCACCGCGTTTGTGGAAGTATGTCGTTATGCATGACGTATCGCTAATGTCAAACGATCCCTTTATTATTTGAGCAGGGTATATGTTGGAAGTTCCACCATAAAAGCGTCGGTGCTACACTCCCTGCTGAAATGCTTTTATTATAAATTGAATATTTCATCAGTCGGGCGATGAGCGTATAAATTTTAATCGTCTGTCAATGTTTAGATTGATTTCCGTTTAATCGCTCACGCGCTCATTCTACCGCTGCCTGCGTGCCGTTACCGTTCTGTCAACTGAAGTCTGAGAAGTATGTATACAATCCCGATATGTATTTAGCACTCGTAATGCGATTCCGGTTAAATCCTCTCTACGCAGTCAAATGTACACATCCGTCACTCTAACAACGCTTTTGCTGACCACTTTCAACACCGCAATAGATTAAAAGGGATTCCCTTTGATTTCGAAGAAAGCGATTACGAATAGCGTTATGATCGTTTGTATTGTGTGGGTGTTCAATCTACAACAAAACATGATCATTTAAGAGTATATGAATATACCTATACCGTGCTTAAAGTTGAACGTTCCTAACGTTGCTACCTTCCTTATTGTTAGAGTTACGAAGATGGCTAAATAGCAAGTTGTTGATATTGTTTATTTTGATTGAGATGATAAAAACAGAAAAACAATTTAATATTTCGTTTCACAAAAGCATATGTTTTAATAGAATGTAATATATTTTTAAATATTGATGAATGCTTTTCTCTAGATTCATACCACCCGGTTCTAACAATTGTCATCAATACAAAATGATCGCGATAAACTTTCCAGTTAACAAATTAGTCAAATTCGTGCTACATAAGGTAATATAGAAAAATAGTGTTTATTAAGAAACTAGTAGCCTATAACGATTTCTCTCCAGCAGATGTCGAATGCATGCTCAAGAAAAGTCAAATAAAAAGAACACGTTAGAATGTCCACAACTCAACTGTAAACCGTGATAAGACATTTATTAAGTTACCGTTTCGTACCATAACGAGAGGATTGAACCGCGTTTTTCAACAACCAGTAGTATGTACATTAAAAAAATCCATTAGCAACCCACAAGATACACCAGAAATAGAACGGAAGTCAGGAATTTACAGTATTGCGTGCAAAGACTGTGACAAAATTTATATTGGATAAACGGAAACGTTAACTTACGCTAAATATAATAAACATAAAGCTCTTTTCAGTTTTGGAGGAGATGAATATACCACAGTAGTGCAGCATTTAATTAGAAATGAACATAATAACGATATATGTAGATAGAATAAAATTACTGAAAGCTATAAATTCGCGGCGAAAACTAGATGCATATGTAATCATATACAGGATAACTACTTGAACTACGAAAGCCTATTATTAATAGGAGAAGGTAGTGGGAGGTAAAATTAAATGTATCCATTTTAGTATTGTCAACTGTTTGTATGACAGGAATGTCAGTGGTTATGTCAAATTATAAAACCACTTAATAATTTGCACTTTTCCATTAATTGTGTATTCCATTAGAATAAAGTTTGATAGTTCGGTAAATATTTGACATAACCAATGACATTGCTGTCATATAAAAAGTTAACAATAATAAAATGGATACATATAATTTTAACTCCCACCACCCTCTCCTATCAATAGCCTTTCGTAGTTCAGTTGTTACCCAGGTAGCACAGTCCGTTGGCTAAGTGTCGGCGATAGCTCGGGCCAACGTAACATAGTTGGCGCAAAGTCACAGTCTACAAACGATAAATATCCAACATTAGTTAAACATCGGCAAAATACGTTGGTTCAACTTATCATTGCAACGTTCCATGTTCGTTGGCTTTTGATCGTTTTGTTGGCTGAACGTCGCATAAAAGTTTTCAGACGACAATCGAAGCGAGGGCGGAGTCAAAGCTGATCCCGTGGCTTAATGGTTAGAGTTCTTACGTAACATTCACGAGGTGCCCCGTTCAAATCTTACCATGTGACGTTTTTTTTTTCCTTTTTAAAAGGCTCTATTTGTTTTATATTCATTTTTATCTCAAAAATCATGAACTTACAAAATATTATTATTGGTCATATTACCCATACATTGTGAGCTATATTTCAAATGTAATGCGCATGCGCATCGATCCGCAATCGACATTTTGATCGAAATACAGTGAGTGTAGGTGCACCGCCATATGCAAGCTTGTGTTGTTGATTCGATTTTATTCGTTTTATTGTGGTTTTATTAGCCCAGCTGTTAGTCATGAGAGAGAGTTAAGAGTTACCGTCTACATTGTACAATATTTAAAATAGCCCCTATTGTGAAAGATGTTATAAGAACAATGGACGGGTAAGTACTTTACATAGACATAGGTAATATAATATGTACTGATAATGTATTTTTCATATATGCCGTGATTGAAAGTTGTGAGCTACCACAACCTGGTGACTAAGAAAGCATTGGATATACCAGTAACCTGAAAGATATGTCAGATTCCGATAACGGAACACTTATTTGTATCTTGTATACTAATGCCAGCCATCCTTACTGCTGATTGTAAGTATGTTGATAATTGCCATGGTTTCTTTCTTACAAAATATATTTACAGATGCTTCATCTTCTATTTCCGATGTTAGGTCAGAGTTGCGTATGATATCCTAATTACACATAATCATTTGTGACAACTGATCGTAAGCTATAATTGCCTTTTTTAATTTTTCACAAACTTATACTAGAGCTTTAATAATAAATTCTTCTATAGTTACGCATGAAGTTTAAAAGTTTTTTTTACAGTATATACGTAATGTCTGTTTTTTATTTATGAATTGGTATTTACAGGTATACTCGTGTTAGCTGAGTTGAATAAGTTGAACCGTGCTGGTTGTATTGAAGACTAAAGATAATATTGAGAGACTTAAAAGCTATAAAATTCCAGATAAAAATTATCGAAGCAAGCCTTTGATAAAACAAACATCTTCCAAGCGATTATAGGTAAGATTTAATTTTTGTACGTTATTTTCTATTTAATTAAAATTTTATATTAAACATAATATTTAGATGCTGTCTCAAAATTTGTCTGCGATATTTAAATGAAAAGGGCTAGTTATGAGGCGAAAGTTAAAGAATAACCGTAGTCAAAATTCTTAAATATGAATATTGAATATTTCCAAAAAGTGGTACGTAATCACACTGTAAATAGCCATATATATACATAGCAAACCCCCACAACTTCATTTCAAGATCTGTAATGGAATGAAATATACAAAGTGTCCAAAGTAAAATGTTCACAAGCTATGAAGTTGATTACTTAACAAGTTAGTAATACTTTTTACTCTGAATGATAGAAAAACAGAAAAAAAAGCGTTCACATTGTCTTTTTTAATGGAATACTGTATATTTTTAAAGAAACCAATAGTTTGAACAAAATATTTATTACTTACTACTGTGAAATTAAAAATAAGCAAGTAAAAAGTGATAATTGTGCAAATGTGCAAGTAGGCAATGATCAAATATTGTAGAATAAATAGTCACATACAGGTTTTCCTAGTTATGTACTTGCCAAATGAATCATTCTTTGTGATTATTGATTCATCCTTAATAATTATTGCTGTGCGAGTGCCATTTATTTACTCTTCTCGTAAAATGTAATATGCTGCAAGTATATCTGATTTGTAGAAAAATTAGATATACTTCGCCATTGTTAATTTAACCAACTTCATAGCTTTAATAATAAGTTTGCAATGGTAAACACGTTACCATAACTTTGGACATGGTGTATACTTCTAATACTTTACGTAAACTAAAGATAGATACATACATATGTTAATATTTTTTTATTTGTTCACAGTTCGAGATGAAGGTAAAGCTGAGCGTAATTTGGAAAAGGCTATTGTTGATCGTACATCTTTGACTACTGCTGCTGATAAAAATTAGGAATCAGCTGAGCTGTGAACATCTCCGCGATTAGGTCAGTGTTTTATAATGTTTTAATATTTTTAGTTCAATAAGATATTTCAGTTATTATATACCATAACATGTAAAGAGATAATAAATTTTGTTCTGTAATAAGATATATCACATCTTATTTTTTTATTTATCTTGAATTTTAGTTTCACTAATAAATAAAATATCGTAATTACTTTCTTTATTTATTGTATGTGCAGATCATGTATGGTGTTATATGGATATATGATTCGATGTTAACTATTGTTAACAACATAAACATAAAAAAACATAAAATTTGTAGTAAGTTTTCCTTATATATTGTCACATGAAATAAAACATCTACGATATATGTCCTGATTACAGGCAGATCATATCGAGATATACTATGTTACACAATTATGAGCATGTTTGTCTTGAACGCTGAGTATTTCATCATAAGCGTTGATTTTATAACAGTTTTCAAATTATGACTTGTATATGTTCTTAACTATTATCAACATCTTGCATACATAGATATGTAAAATTCAAACAGAAGTTTTCTATTAAATTATCTATGATCTAATTATTGTAATTTGGTAGTTTATATCTTAAATCACGTTTATTTCATATGAAAATATATTATATACAGATAATTAACTCGAATTTTGAGTTGGTATAATATCGCTGTAATTTATTCAGCAAACTAATTAACATCGGATCAGTGTACCTATGTACCATCATATATGTTTTGCATCTTGTATGTTTTATCGTATAGATATCACATACAAGATTAATACCCAATATCACTTCCCGTAGTTACTCCTATGTATCCTTTCGATAAGACGCCAACGTCAGGTGCCGACGTTTCACCAACAGAATGGGTAGGTATTGAAAGTTTATCCTACACCAATGTCGCCTAAAGATATAAAACCAACGTTGTAAAATGTTCACACTTTCACATACTGCCAACATTGTTGCCCAACGCGTGCCCAATGTAACTCGGACAATCAGCCAACGTTACACCAACGTTGTGTGCTACCTGGGTAGCGTGTATGTTTGTATCAGTAAATACAAAAATTTAATGAACGGGGAACCGTTGGTTCTAGGAAACTCGGGTGTTGCACTGGATTTCTAAAGAATCCTGACCGCAAGACGATAAAAGGACGTGCAAAGCCAACGTTTCTCGGTCCCTTTACAAGAGTGCCTGCTGGCCAACGTTTCTTGGCCCCGATAGAACGGTCAGGAAGAAGGAAAAGGATTGACTTAACGGTGAAAACGACGTTTATATATCCTATATACACATATATACACAGCGTGTCCCAGAATTGATGTTACAAGAGGTATGCAGAACTAAAAATCTTTGAATTTCAAATTAATATTTTGTAAGTAAGCCCTTCTTGGTTTGAAACTTATCTTTAATATACTTTCGAGTTTGTAAAATCACGTAGGCCTTGACAGTTGAGCTAGATCTATTTTCGTTTCAGGTAAAGTACCTCTCCCGTTTACAGTATGTTAAAATGTTACTAAGATAAATTGTTCAAAATGATATGCTATGGGTCTATACAAAATTTCAGGAAGATCTACCTACTTTGATTAAATCGCTTTTTTAAATTCAAGTGTTTTTATAAGAATAATTATTCGTAGAAAGTTGAACGACAGAAAAAGTATTTATTTATTTATTTTGATTGTAGAGCAATATTATTATTACATATTGTATTGTGATTTTACAAATTGGAAAGTATACTAAAGATAAGTTTCAAACCATGCAGGGCTTGCTAACAAAAGATAAAATTGGGATTCAAAGATTTTTAGTTCCGTATATCTCTTGTAACATCAATCCTGCGACACGCTGTATATTATAATAATATTGAAATTATTGGGAATGTCGGCCTGTCAGTTATTAGATAAAACGAATTTTATTTTTCCTCAATGTTTCGTAATTTGTTAATTACTTCATCAGGAGAATACTACAACAACAATTATGTACAAGGTAGTTTATACAAAGCTCAAGCTATAGGTAGGTCATAATACTTACAATGTATGATTTTTCAAAATATTACAGTGACATGATATATGATCAATATACATATATTAATGCCAAAACACATTTTTTTAAATTGGTATAGAGATTATGTGTAAATTTTGTAAAGAGTATAATAAAATGTGTAGAGAGTTTAAAAAGATAAAAGTAGATTTCAATTATTATACTGTAACTGTACTGATTTGAAATTAGCACAATTATTATTTTTGTTGATATGCATCATTGCTAAAAATAGTCTTTTTTATAATCGTTCTTTGTGATCAAAATTTTTATATTATTATAATCAAATAGATGATCTTGCTATAGAGAATGTGACGCTAAAGCGCAAGATACTTTACCTATTCTGCAATTGCTTTTATATTGTGTAATGCGATTTTTTAATAATTGCGAACTTTGTCCAATATAACAACCCTGACCATCATTACATATCATTCCAGGATATTCTATAAATTGTATTATAACTATTTGAACATGGTATGGAGTCCTTAGTTTTAACAAATAAGTTTCCTACAGTAATGGTGTTATATTCAGCAATTCCCAATAATTTCAATATTATTAAACAAGTATATATATAGGTAAATGGAGGAACTTATTGATTTTTGTAAACATTTGGGAAGAAAGACTTTCTAACATTTTAATTTTTAGTTACTTATTCGATTTTTGGTTGCGGTATTATTTTGCAAATTATCTTTTCATTTAATGTGAAGAAATTTAATGCTCGGAAACGTTTCTCTGCTGTACCAAGATTTTTATCAGTGTAGTAGAAATCTGTGACACTCTATATTGGTTTAACATAACAAACTATAGTATTAAGTGTATCAAAGCAAGTGCATTACCTCAACGCAAAATAATTCTGTAGTAACAACATACTTAACCTTGTCTCTCAATATAAACTCCTAAATGAAATTGTATGAATAATTCTTTTGTCGCTCTAACAATTTTTTTTTTGTTAATATAATAATTTCAAGAGAAAATATACCTCATTGAGTTACACAATGAAATAACTCTGTTCATTGAAAGATTTTCAGCGGCAGTTCTACAAACGATAGAGCATAAGAAGCCGTACAACTAGCATCCACCACAGATGAAAAAAGGAAAAAAATCCCTGGTGTAACATGCTATTGTCGGTCTGATATATATAAAAATTACAAACAAACAAACTGCTGCTGGCTATAGTATGTTTCATAAATAATACTTCACATTGTGTTGCACAAAAGAGGGAGAAGAAGTCATTGCTACCGTGAATGTGATGTACAATGTGTACCAACACCAAATTTGCACTTGCTCTTCATTAGTTCACAAGTGAAAGGGATACTAGTTCCTCAAAGTATGATTAATTGATTAAATTTATAAATCCTAAATCTATAAAGCATAAGTCGTTGTTAGAAATAAAATCACAACGTTGTGTATACATATGAAACTTTTATAACATATATATATATATACACTTTTATATTGAATTGGCACCAACACGATTTAAGAATAATAAAACTGTTGCTTACATCACAAGGAACGCATCCCTTTTTACCCATTTATGTAGCTAAAAATATTCCAGTCTCCAGTAACGACTTTTAATATACCAGACGTCAGACTATTACAACGCCTATAAGGTTTTACTTACTTTATTTTACTGGAACTCAATCCCAACTCTATCTGTATCCATATAACCAGCGATAGTAAAAAGTTTGGTGATTTTCACAGAATAGAATAGAATTTCATTCGAACAAATACAAACAGCTTTTTATTACTGATATTATACTAAAATTAAGTTCTGAAAGTTTTCACCTTTAAAAGATTATATTTCAGATATGTTTACTCAACAATAAATTATAGTAATAATAAACCTAATGTAACATCTTACTTAGTTCGATTAATATATTCTTTCTAAAATAAATGTTATCTCACGTTTTTATAATTAATTTAATAAATCAATTTGATATTTATACATTCTTTGATTTTATATATAATGTTAGAATCAGGTTTCATTCGGGGATCTTCATCGTTCAAAATAAAATCAATTTGAACTTTATGCTTAATCGTGAATTATGTAAAATGAAACAAAGGATCCCGACGGGATACGCCAGCTAATGGAGTGACGGATTACGTCTGTTACATTTTAACTAACTTAAATATGAATATTAAATCAAACGGAAACACATTCTCGTATAATTATCGTAAAAATCAAAAGTATGTAATTTATGTTTTATATAAATTTTCATATCCAGCGCCTACTAGTTATATGTGTTCATAGTTTATGTAAATACATATGTTTAGAGTGTAAACTATGTACTGGTTTCAAATTCAAGAGGATGGAGTACTGATTTCGAATTACCTTCACCGTCAATAAAATCATTTAGGAAGGTGCGTATGTGATTAAAGTTACATGAACTTAATATTAAATTACGTTTATTGCTAACTAAATGAATAAAAAAGTATAATTAAATATTACGTCAAAATCTAAAACTGCTGCTTACCTTCTTGACTCAGAAATCAAGTAGTAGTAATGCACATACACAACTTTAAAATTACATGAAAGTAAATAGTGTAATAAAGCCTCACATATCTCTGTTATGCTCCATCTATAAAGTAACTGGAAACTAGCAGTGTCTTGAAAAGAAATTCCTATTGGTGAGGATCATTATATAACCATAACTTATAATAATTTTTATACGGAAGAAGTACTAGGAAATTACATGGAAGATGTACATGGAAACACGAAAGATCACGTAAGCGATGAGGAAGTTAAGAGAAACATTGGATCAGGGCAATCCTGCCAGACACACTACGAAGTGCCATAAAATACCATGGCACAACTTTCACTTATCCTCGAGTCATCATTGTTAAATGTCTTGCATTTTTTGACAATTTATTCGCGATTTATATTTAAGCGAAAGTTGACGGTTGAGTTCGGTGATTTCTCTTTTATTTCTCAAGAAAATCACATGAAAATAAAAAATCTTCGTATATGCGGCCAACTCATCCAAGTCTAGTTAAATGAAATTGTATTTGCTTGAAAATTGTATCCGCAGGATAATTACCAACGCACTCTGATGAATCAAATCGACCAAGACCTAAGATTTTCTATTATCTATCAAAAATATTTAGAAAAGAAGCCAGGCAGGAAGGGACAGGGCTTACGTAGATTTATAGACGGGCAGAATGTAATAATTGAAAATTCATTTTGGAAACACAGTAACTTTCAGCTTACCTAAATTACATAGTACATAGTGTTTAACTCACTGAGGAATTTCGCGTGTCAGAGATTTAAGCGACAATAAGTTTCTATGTATGTATCATGAAGACCCAGCGACCTTTATATCTGTACATATATAACACAACTGCCTTTTATGAAGCAGAAACGAAACAGTCATATGTTAAAAATATATGGATGGCACTGTTTTATCTCAAAACATTTGGAGGTAAATCCACTTTCCACATTTTCAAATTTAAAAACACGATATATATCTAGATTCTCCTGCGGAATTTATATCAAAGCGAAATTTCTCAGGAAACCATCCCTATATTGATTTAGTGGATTTAAATTTCTTTTTTATGGCCACGGAAAGACGACAATAAATATTGATGCACAACTTCTTTCACAAAGGCACTTCTATTTCTCCCTTTCTGTCGCTTCCGTTTGTTTCGCGATATGTAATTCGTATTTATTATTTTAAAATTATGATGCGGTTGTCTCTGAACACGAAATACCATTTCATTCGCTCTTCTTATCAATATATTGCTTTTTTTGATTTATGCCTTGCAATACTTTATGTTTTCGCATGCCAAAATTTGATGTATTGCCTGATATTTTATGATAAAATACAGCTTCACCGCAGAAAAAGGTTACATATAAATTAAGTATATGTTCAGGTATTGAGGATATATTAACTTGGAAATAGAAGAAGTGATACTCCATAACGTTATAAATTGTTTCGGTACACTTATAAGTAGATAGCATTATTTAGTAAAAACCGATATTAGAAATTATTAATTAACACACTAGAATGAAAGACTCTCGTTTTGAAGAACATATTTTTTCTTTTTATTTTATATATACATAGAACAAAAACAGGAGAAACCCAACATATTGTTCATTGTAACAATTAAAAGAAACAGAAACAATATTAATCGTAATTATACAGAAGCTGGAAAGCCAGCTACCATACACACAGAGCAAAATGTTCTTGAATTAAGAAAATATATTGTTTTACCCAAATATTTCTAATTCTAGAATATTTCTGTTTTGATTCAAACACATTTTCTTGAAATAAGTAAATGCGTTTAATACAATCTAGACTATATTTGTTGTAAAATACGTATTTGATCTGAATAACTTCCCTATTTGTAAAATAGCTGAATTGCAAATTTCGAGCAGCTGCGTTCGAGATTATATGTGTATATGTGAAGCGTTTATACGTGCACTTTTAACTGCATGCACCATTTTGCAAGAATTAGATACCTACATATAAATTTTTTATAGGTAGTTAAGGCGTGGACATTTGCAGTAATAAAAGTACACATTTAATAATGCATTATGTGAAGTGTATTTTAGCTTCATGGGAATTGGAGGAATAATTTCAACCAAACGTTGTACTTGAAGTAAATCCATTGGCTAAACTTCCGAATATCGACCACTGAATTGGCAATTTATAAGCAATTTAACGGAAAGTACAGGTTTTACTGAGTCCAAAACGGACCCCCGTTTCTTGCGGAGATCAGTCGAAGATACCTAAAAAACGTTCTAAAAAGTGTTATTTCTAGGTTATGTTTCGCTAGTGTTGTGATATCCAGTCAGAATTACGAAATATTGAGCAGCAATTTTGAATCGTCGTTCGGGAATGAAAAAATTGTTATTAGTATCTTTTAATACAATTAATTGATAAGTTTCAGTAACTAAAAAACATCTCTTCTTGTATTTTATTAAATTCAGTGCAAATACTTCCATTATATAAAATAGGAACGTATGTAAAGAATTAGCTTAGTTTTAATTGCAATTAATAACATTTAATAGATTAAAAATATTTTCAAATTTAGTCAAAATAGTATCTAAATATTCATAATTTTCTTCTTAATATTAACTTACACATTTAATTATAGTGTATGACACGTAACTAATTATTTTAAAAATAAATTTCATCCATTAACATCAAATTTCACTGTGTAAATTTAATAAGAGACGAAAAAAGATATGTTTTTTAGTCACTGAAATATATATTACTTATTAATTGTATTAAGAGATCCTGCAAAATAAAAGAATGATTATTATTCTTATATTCCTCGACGAAGTTTTTTTAAATTGCCGCTCGATATTTCGTATTTCTGACTGGATATCAACTGAAAATCCTCGCAGAAATCTCAAAACACTAGCGAAACATAACCTAGAAATAACACTTTTTAGAACGATTTTTAGGTATTTTAAACTAATCTCCGCAAGAAAAGGGGGGCCGTTTTGGACTCAGTAAAACCTGTACTTTCCGTCAAATTGCCTATAAATTGTCAATTCAGTGGTCGACATACGGAAGTCTTACCAATCCATTATATTCTTACATTAAAACAATGTTGTTTTGCGTCACGACAATTTCCTTAGAAAATAATATTCTTGTGATAACACTATATAGTTTTGCGGATATACAAATACGGGATTGTTTTGAACTGAAACAGTCTGTTTTAACTCAAGATAATATTTCTCTGCGTGTAGTGTTGTCTTCGTAGAACTCGAGGTTCGGTAATTTAGTTTTTTTGTTTTAAGTAATATACACATTTTTTTTGATACTCTCTAGCCTATTAATATGCGAAAAATATTGCGGGTTTCAGATCGAACTGCTATAATTGGGAGTACACTGAGAACAAACGCATTCAATACCTTAATTATGCAGTCAGTATTATGAAAGAGATAAGTATGTTGATCTGAAAATAAATCCAAGAAGCCTATATGCTTTTTTACATATGAAATCCACATAAGCCCCGTAGGTCATCTTTTCGTCAAAAATAACACCAAGATCCTTAATAGAAAGTACAGGTGTTATGACATTATCAAATAAGGTATAGTTGTGGTTGTAGCTATAGTTGTAGGTGGTTGTAGTTGTAACTTATGTAGGTTTCTACTGAACGTAATTTTATGACATTTATCTATATTTAAAACCAGTTTGTTACTGATGCAGTATTCACTGAAACGATTTAGGTCCTCTTGTATGTACGAGCAATCCTTGATGGTTTTAACTGTACAGTATATTTTCAAATCATCAGCGTATATAGGAATTTACTTGATTTAAAGCATTTGCTAATGTCATTGATATAAATAAGAAATAACAGATATGAAGAGATTAGCGTTGTTTGGAAAACCGTCAGCTATACGATTACAAAAGTTTTTCTAACAATGGACATATAATTGAATGTCTTATAATACACTAGAGGATATCTGTCGAAAAGGATGCAAGTACCTAAAATATGTATATAATGAACTTAATTAAATCAGACATAAGTGGTACGTTCGGTAGTAATGTTAAGAAGGACACATTAATTCTCCTTGTTACAAATACAGAATTTATAGAAATCTACAGAAAAAGCCCCTGAAGGGCCACAATGGAATAGGACTAAGCAAGGTTGTATAGAGCTACATTAGAGGATTGGTTCTCAACACATCTCAAAAAACATTTTTCCAATATTTTCCGAAATGATTTTGACAAATTCCGAGCCCACTGTGAGAGAAAACAGAAGATGACTTTAAATAGGAATGCAACCTTGTAGTGAACAAAGAGAAAGTTGTGAAACTCATGCTATCAATAAATTTTTCGATTAACTTACGACTAGCAGGAAAACCATTTTTCTGAGCATCTCACAGAAAAGGAAACATAATTTTCAAAAGATAAGAAAACAAAGCAAAGGTAACTTAATCAAACGAAAACAGAAAAAAATCCAAAAGAAGAGGGAAGGCAATAGGCAAACAAACAAAACTGACAGAATTAAAAAAATACTACAAAGAGAAGAACCGGTAAGGAGGGCTGTCGTCAGCAGACAAAGGTAATTTTTTCTAAACCTGATTTTGTTGATAAATCAGAAAATGAACACATTGTGACTAAAATTGATGGTATTAACCCAGTACAAGCAACACTACTCAGTCAGAAGACGCTAGTGTAAGACAAGACGAAAACATCGACTGCAATTGTTGTTTCTAATTGTTCATACATTTCCGTCTATTGTTCATAAAACAAGCTGCACACATCAAAATAAAAAATACAGTTGAATAGCAATTTAAAGCAGCTTTCAAATGAGGTGACGCTCGCATGTTGTTGCAATTTAAAAAAACGGCACAACTGGATTTGATTGCCATTAGTCGTAGTAATCTCTAATTATCAAAAAACTTCGTTCTAATTAGCATTTTTACATTCGCAATCATCACATTTGTCAGCTACTATTGGTCAGTTCCACCTGTAATAACTTATTAATTTAAATTGTAGTAAAAAGTAGAAAATTTGATAAATAACATAATATACATATATGTACGTATTTCTTGTAGATTTTACTCATATATATTTAATTATTTAAAGGTATTATTCAGTTATACTTCCGAGTCAACGTAATATATTTTGGTCTCAGTATTACAGTTGATGTAATATTTCTTAATGAGAAATTAAAAAGAATGTTTTCATTAGCTAATGTGTGATAATGAAATTCGATTTGCTGTCTATTTTTCATATTTACAATTTTATAAATGCCATTTTTAATGCGACTGTACCTCTTAAATCCATGGTACGTACTGCATTTGCTAAATTTATTTGTTTAGCCACGACGCCTTTTATATATTGCACTGAAGTTCTGCGTTACAGTTGCAATAACTGGAAAATTAAAGTAGAACTACATATATACTTTCACAACAACAAGTCTAGTATGTAAATATAGTAATCTACACATGAATATTAAGCGATAGTTCACCAATATTAAAATCGAATATAGACAACATACAGTGTGTCTCTGGATATATCATGGAAATAAAGCAAAATTACACGAAAGCTACCAATGGTCTAGTTGTCATGCTGTGCTCACGCTCAGCACGTTAGCTATTTACACATACGAGGGAGCGTTTTTATATTCGCGGAATGAGCGGGTTGTAGGGGAGTGATTAGGCGCATTGGGGGCGTGGCCTGTGCAGCGACTCATAATTAGGATAAATACGAAGTTTCATTGTTATTAGACAGTTAGTCTTTGAGCTATCGTCAACCAAGTAACATAATCAGGAGTGAAAAGTGAAATATGGAAAAAATCGAATATCGTGCCGTTATAAATAAAGTTCGTTACCAGGCAAGGAAAATCAGTCGCGACCATAATGAATGAGATGTCGTTGGTTTACGGCGACTGTTGTCCAGGATAAACCATGGTGTACCAGTGGCATAGTTTATTTAAACAAGAAAGGGAATGCCTTCAAGACGACCCGAGGCCGGGCAGGAGCATTGAGGTGACCACCAGCACTTATCCAAAAAGTTGAAAAAATTGTAGTCGAAGATGCTCGACTAAAGAAGAAACAACTCGCAGAAATGGTTGGAGTATCCTATACAACAATTTTTAAAATCCTACATGATCATCTCGGCATGTCTAAGGTCAGCGCAAGATGGGTGCCGAGAATGCTCACGCCGCCGCAAAAACAACAGCGTGTAGAGTGTTCGCGTGCATTTTTGGACCTCTGTAATGAAGACAAAGATGGTGTATTGAGTCGGATTGTTACTGGAGACGAAACTTGGGTTCATCATTATGAACCTGAGTCCAAACAAGACTCCATGCAGTGGCATAAAAAGGGCACAGCACCTCCCAAGAAATTCCAAGTGTCACAATCAGCTGGGAAACTCATGGCAACGGTATTTCGGGACTCGGAAGGAATAATATTGTAGATTGATTATGAAGATAAAGGTGTTTCTATAACCGGAGAATATTACGCTTCAATATTAGAGCGACTAAAAGAAGCCATTAAAGAGAAAAGACGGGGAAAATTGACGAAAGGTGTGCTGCTTTTGCACGACAACGCGCCCGTCCACAAGAGCCCCGTTGCGTTAGCTGCCCTGCATAAAGTGGGCTTCGAAATTGTGAATCACCCACCCTACAGCCCAGACCTGGCCCCGAGTGATTATTACCTGTTTCCGAAAATGAAGAGCTGCGGGGTAAAAAATTTACTGCCGATGATGAAGTCAAGGAGGCATCAGTTTCGGCGTATTTTGCAGATAAAGAGAAATGATTTTTTTTATGAGGGTATAAATAAATTAATTGAAAGATGTGAAAAATATATCCGTCTTGCAGGTGAATATATTGAAAAAGAAAAATAATTTGGTTTTTTTATTTCCACCCCTTATCCCCCATTCCGCGAATATAAAAACGCTCCCTCGTACAATCCCATGCTGTGGCGGCCGTCGATAATCGCTTATGGAACGACTCATCCACACCCGGTTGAAATATCGCCGCCGTACAGTCCTACATGTGTAAATCGCGGAAGACCGTTCTCAAGCCTAAATGTATTTTGTAAAAATGTAAATGTAGAAGCTTCCAGAGACACGACACGTTTGATGCACAGCTGTTGGTCTATATGTGAAAATTCACCTTAGGTGTGTTGGCTATTCTACAGACACTAGTACAAGATTGGGCGTTAACCACATTAAGTATTGCTTTTTCTTCCGAAAATTCTTATTACACTGTAGAAAACCTGTGTGTTTCTCTTAGACATCAATAGTCATTCCTCAAAATATGTCTACAAGAGTATATTCATCAACTTCAGATCGTCTATTTCCATTATTCACAATCCAGAACCGTTATCTGTTTAATACCAGATATCTTTTCACTTTTAGGTCAATAGCATACCCTTAGAAGTATTTTAATGCAACACGAAAAATAAACCCGCTAAATTAACAATGCAGCTTTACTGTCACAATGAAAACTAAATTATGGATCACAGTCATCCCGACATTTAATCACAACGAAATCAAAGGAAGTACCTAATAACTGCATTATTAAGGTTATCTAAAACTTGTTGTTTTATTGGTAGCTCAGTTTCGCAAGAGTTTTAGGCTCACACTCATTAGTTAACTGACAGATACAGATGCTTAATATACCTGCTTGTATAGATTTGATAAGTAAGGTTCATATTATAGCTTAAATCGAAGATAGCTGGTCAACTGGAGCAGTCACAGTAATTTGGTATCTATAGAAATCTGCTATGCTAACCATCGAAACACGCTGCGAAGAAGAAAGAAGATTATTGAGAAAAGGAGGTTGTGCTAACATTCCAGTAGTAAATAATGATCTATAGCTTGTCGCAGAAACAAGAGGTGGGAATTGAAAACTATCGTGGTGGGTAAAAAGGTGATTTATTATCAAAGGAACACAAACAATGTAATTCTTTTTTAATTCTGTTGATATTCTATGTATACAGAACTTTTCTAAAACAACAAACTGTACACACTTACGTATGTCTCTTAAATGTAGTGTTAAGATTATATAAATCCTCTCAAAAGCCTATTCTGGTAAATTTGCAACAAGGTACAATAGTTTCAGTAAAATACCGATGCGTATGGACGCATGAATCACTTCTACATCTGCTCCATGTTTTTACATATTTGTGTTTTTAATTGCTAATTAGTAAATAACTATTGTAGTTGTAGTATTAAAACCAAAACAGCGATAGTGTAATAAAAAACCTTTTTGCAATCGTCTTCGTTTATGTCCATTCTTGAAACCAAAGCACACTACGCACATTTACTTACTGTTCAAGGTCTGTCCGCATACATACGAGGAATTGAAATAAGGTCAGTGAACATAAACAAAAGCATAACAACAATAGCATCCAGCTGAGCTACCGGTAGATATACTGCACACAACATATGTATGATATATGTGCATACATAAACTCGAAATATGTGAAGTGCACAAGCTCTACCTGCCCACAGAGGTGAAGTGACAGCATTAAATGTCTCTTTTTGTCGAACAATGTGCTTATATGTAGCTCCACAGCTCGTATCTTAAACTTCAAGAATCTCATTGTGGCGTTCGGAGGAAGTTTTTTAATTTGTATAATCTCCCCTTAGTCTGATTCCTGGAACAATACTTACCGAAAGTTACCACGAAGGATTTCCTAAAACATTTTTTTAATTAAATTTCAAATGACAACAAGGTGGTCTGAGCCCGTCGAAGCCAACCGAGCGATTAAAAAGTTGGCCTGCCGTAATATACGTGCAAATACATTCAAATTTCCGCCTTTGTTTGCCGGTTATCTAATTAAATTGAAGAAAAACGACGCACTGAAAGATTTCCAAGGAAAGAAATTCTGGATGTAATCGCCAATTATTAGGTGCGATTATATCCAGTTGGGTAAATCGATAAATCCTTCATTATTTGTGGATTTAGTTAATACATTCCAAACTAATGAATCATAACACTAAGCTCAAGATTGATCATAATTGAATGTTAGAGCTTACAAAGGAGAACTAGCTTCAGGGTTTCAGGGCAACACAAAAATGCCATTTGTCATTTGAACGCAATAATAGTCGTATCAAAGATACCGAATAAGTGCCTCAGTATGATAACTACACTAGAAGCAAATTAGCATTGTACCGGGTATTATCGATAACTTGTGTGGCGTTAAAATATGTAGTTAACCGACATCAATTCCACACCTTTCCAACTCAGTATCAATTTTATGACGGAAACCAAACACATTTTAATCTCTATATTCTGTCACTAGTTTTCGTTTGATGAAAATTTTCTCAAAAATCTGAATATGAGAGGAAATACTTAAGATAAGCAGTTATGTGACTGGTGTGCCCAATTTTGCAATGATTTATGTTGTTTCATCTCGCTGCTCAATTGCAAGACTTCCAACTCTGATGAGTGTTGTTTGTTTTCCATTGCCATCTTAGTTTTAACATATTGCTGTCTTGAAATGCGGTCTTTTATAAAGCGAATTTAAAAACGAAAATATCTCTCGAAATCTATTGCAGATAGGTATATGACACACTTAAGGAAAAATATAGCGCTTTCCTTTAGCAGTAAAATAGCATGAAAAAACACTAGGTATTCCATTTAAGGAAATAGAGATTTTTTAATCTGAAATTTGTTATGTTGCTTTCCCTTTTTTGAACACTCTGTATGAAATAAAATAGTTTTAGCAATTTGTAAAAATTATTGCAAGTATAGACTACTCGCATACCAAAAATTTTGTTTCTGTGGTCAAACATAAGTAAGATATGACTTAGAAAAATAGTATCTCCATATGACATCTATTAGAGAAAATATCAAATATTTCGAAAACTATTAGGATTAGGTATACACAATGGTATATGAAAAATATGTGGATTTTATAGTAGATTCTAAAAATGTAATAAAATATAGGGTGTTCCATTTGAAAAAATAAACCTTGATTCAGTAATTTTTAGGTTATGCCCTTTTAAAAACTAAACATCCTCTATTTCAAAATTTTTTTTGTATCTCAAACTGGTATTGAGATATCGGCCGACATTGCACTATTGAGACACCCGGTATATACCGTCTGAAAATAATCGTCCAGGCGACGAACGAGCAGTGTACGGCTCGTCTACATAATGAACGGTGCATGTCTTATACTATTGCCACTGCGGTAAATTGTTACTCATACTGGCATCCCCTATACGGTTCTTCATGTTAAGGAGGGAGAGGTTTCAGATCTAGGTACGTGCAATCGGCCAAATATAGGAAAGCTTTGATCTATTCTGCACTCTCTCACATTTTCAGCAATACACGGCACTTTAACCAAAGTCATGCACATACCGTACCGAGAAATCATCACGATGGACGAATTTCACGATTAGTGAATAATTCGGGCCTATTTTTATATCTATGTGCTTTTATGTACAGGGTGTCCCATTTTGGGCACTTTGCCAGGGTATCTCAGTTATTAATAGCAATAGAGAGTTGCGGTTTTCGTGATACTGTCCTACTTTTTTGTGAAAGGAAAGATGCCGCAAACAGAATTTTGCTATCCCCCTTAGTTTTTGAGATATAGGGTGAAATTGAAAATGTTCAATTTACAAACATCTCTCGTATCTCAGTTGCCATGGAAGTTAGTGAAAAAGTAAAAATGGAATATCAACCAGTTTTTTACGAAGAATCCAGTGGCGTATTTAGTCTTTTCCTAAGTGCAATAATTTCCAAGTTATGGACCATACTTATGATTATTTAAATGGAACATCCTGTATATAATTTTTTATTTCGATTAAGTATAATTTGGGGATGTCAAAAATATATAGTTGTGTATATTTATTTACACAAATAAGTTAAGTATTTGATGTTTTTATATTGCTGTATTTGTAACTGTAATAGCTAACAATAACAAGTATAAACAATTCGTAAACTACAAAGACAAGGGTTTAAATTAGGTGCTGGAAATGACCTCCATTTTGACGAATGCAGTTCTGGCATATTTTAGGCATTCTTTTAATTGCATTTAAAATAGTGATGGGCTTTCTATGTAGAGCTTGATAGGCCAAGCAATTGCCTCACGAAGTTCCGCTACGGAATTATGGCGTACCTTATATACTTCATTTTTCATGAAACCCCACAAAAAGAAATCTAATATTGAAAGATCGGGAGATCGTGGAAGCCATCTCACAGGTCCGTTCGTACCTATCCATCTTTGGGGAAAGTTATTTTCAAGAAATGGCCTTAATAAGCCAGCATTGTGGCTGGGAGCTCCGTCTTGTTGGAGATAAATCGAATTATAATGGGCCAATGGAACATTTTCCAGCAATTCGGTTATAACTTCCTCAAGAATCTCTAGATACCTACGTGCTGTGAGCCTGCCTTCATACATTCTATACGTACACTATGCGTCCACCCAAAATAAAACATGATACACCAACACCGAAGCGTCCTTGTTGTGCCCTTTCAAATATCAAGCGATGATTTTCTATTGACCAGTGCCTCATATTGTGACGATTAAAAACTCCAGCACTTGAAAAATAACATTCGTCAGACCAGATGACGAACCTTCCAAAAGATTCATTGGTTCGGATTTGTTGCAGATACCATTGACAGAACATTACTCGACGCTCGGCATCTCCGGGGTGCAAATGTTGAACTACTTTAAATTTCTATGGATGATATTTAAATTTTCTTAAAATTTTTTGCGCGTCAGATTTTGTTACACCAACCTCTTCTTGATTTTTTCTACAAGAAGTCGAATTCGTGGCTTCTGCGTAAGATAACACATCTATTGCTTTATTTTCCTTGCCTTGTTTGATATGTTTTGGGACGCGGCTGTATAAATCAACCATATTGAACCAGATTTTTTTCAAACGAGCGAAAATTTCTAGAAAAGGCTGCCTTCCCTCAGGATATCTAATATAAACAAACACAATCCTTAAATATGAGAATCAGAAATTACGCTAATACTAGCACTTTAAATACTTTACCTAATGGAGTATAACTCCGAAGCGTCTTGGAGATTTTCATCGCATTGTATAAAACATTTAGGCATATCGTATTTTTCATAGTTTTCATAAACGGCCATTGTGGATAAACAAACAAAAAGTACTACGATAAAAATACCTACGTAACAAGAGTAATTCGCAACAAGAAATCTGTCAAAGTTTGAACATTCGCTTGTTTGCTTAGTAACGCGGCAATGGCCTACTGTTCACAAACGGACATGTGTTAAATTTGTTAAAATATCAAATTCTTAACTTGTTTGTGTAAATAAATACACACAACTATATATTTTTGACATCCCCAAATTATGCTTAATCGAAATAAGAAATAATATACAGAGTGTTCCATTTAAATAATCATAAGTATGGTCCATAACTTGAAAATTGTTAGACTTAGAAAAAGACTAACTACGCCACTGGATTCTTCGTAAAAAACTGGTTGATATTCCATTTTTACTGTTTCACTAACTTCCATAGCAACTGAGATACAAGATATGTTTGTGATTGAAAATTTTCAATTTCACCCTATATCTCAAAAACTAAGGCGGATAGCAAAATTCTGTTTGCGGCATCTTTCGTTTCACAAAAAAGTAGGACAGTATCACGAAAACCGCAACCCTCTATTGTTATTAATAACTGAGATACCCAGGCAAAGTGCCCAAAATGGGACACCCTGTACATATTACTGTTCTTTTCCATTTACATAAAATCTTACTTATTCCTAGATCGTCTCACTTGAATGTCTTTCCATTCGTAAAAAAGATAGTGATTATTATTTAGTGATTATAGAATTGATTATTTATTATTGCACAATTCACAGTTTATTTTCTTCCGTAGTAGCTATATGAAAACAATTTTATTCGAAATTTTTGCTTTATTTCCGTGTTTTTTAAATTTAAATTTAACGAAAATACTGCCTAAATTGTTTGTTTTTACTTCTCAAGTTTTTACTTTGCATAGTAAATGGAATACAACTCAAATTTAGTAAAAAGGTTGTTTTTATTATTTTATTTTAAGAATTGCTGCTGTAGCTCGTGCCTCCTAACATTTACCGTTAGTTAAGGAAATTGCACAATCTTATTAGTTGCTTTAATCGACATGAGTGGAATAAGTTCGGTGGTTTTGCTCGCATTCGACACTTACTATGTAGCGACATAATATACGAATACAACATTCTGATTCTCCCGATCATGTAGCTCAGTCGTATACTTCTCGTCCCGGACGATTATTTCCAGACGGTATATGTTTATTGAAAATTATTATTAGGGTTGTTAGTCTGTCTTATTATAAAAACTCTTAAGTTCATCGATCTCTCAATATTGCGCCTTATTTAAAAACTTCTTCAAGAGTGCAATTAGTGGAACTCATTTTATTCTTTAGCCCAACCTATAACAGCATAGAGGTTACACAAATGTTATAATATATTAATTGCAACGTGTCATGTTGTGTTTGTAGTAACAAGTGATAATGTCAGTCCATACTTTAGTTGCACGCCTGTAAAAGCTCTTAAATAAAGCCAAATATTGAGAGATTGATGAGCAAATATTTTTTTATAATAAAACAGACCGAAAGCTCTTTGTATACACTTAAACTTAATTTGATGTATTAAATTTTCCAGGTTTCTTGCATTTTAAAATTCTTTGTTTTCAAATATCTCATTGTTTTGTTGTGATTGTTTATCATTGTACATTTTTTTCTACAATCCATTCTGTTAATATTATTCCTACAATAATACACCACGTTTATGTTAATGGAACCAGTTCTGAGTGAAAGGCTAGAAGTGGTACCCGGCTAATTAGCATTTATAAATTGTAATAATAGTAATCATAATAATAGTAATCATAAATATCGCAGCCGCGCTTTATTTATATTAAATAGAATTTAAAGAACCTATTTAATACATGTACAGCTTTGATAATCCTATAGAAGATAACATCAGTAATCACTCAGTAATATACAAAAAACTATTTGAAACATTTTTAAAATGTTTGAAATTTGTTTTAAATGTTGTGACCAAATGTAAAACGACATCTAGGAAACTTATTAACTTCTAGAAAGGATCACATATCCGCTCAGATTCAAACTAATGCGATAGACAGAGTCCCAGATAAGTAAACGTAAAAGAAACTTCGTTTGTACTTACGTTTGCATATGAAATGTAATGAAAATCAGTAGCTGCCGAACGTCTCCAAATATACAATACATATATTCGTGCGTAGACTGAGGAAGTGTTATATTTTGTTAGCATAATATTCTAATAAACTTTCTCTGACATAGATTTAGCTGCGACAGTTAATTGCATGCAAAAAAGGTCATTAAACGCTACCAATAAATATATGATGTTCCGTCCGTTTACCAAATTATGTGAAACTTTTTTCCTGTTTTCTTAAATAGCCAGCCGATGTCATTAGACTCACCGTGACGTATCCTGTAACATATAATGAATTATGATCGTATCGATTTCTTCCAGGACAAATTTGCATAACAAAATAAGTGTGAAAATGTTAAAAATCAATTTCGACAGCGCGTGGATAATGACCCTTATCAGAAAGGAACGGATTGTACGTGCGGTAATATTTTTCGTTTAGACGACAAAACACGTACATCCGGACACATAACTAAACTATTATTAGAAATTTGTAACGACCATTGCAAATGGAGCGCAACTAATTTACAATCTAAGGTGTCGACGGCCTAAAATAAAGGTTTTATGTCACTACTGTTAACGTAAAATTCGTAATACATACTCCGCTGTTCGTTCTTGCCCCTATTTCAAATAAATTTTCCGTGTCAAATTCTATGAAAGCCATTCATTCGACTTTTAGGTAAGTATTAAACAGCATTGACATTTTGAATATAATAACATCTTATGTGTTTCATTACTAATTTACGAAAGTAAAGTAGCTTGCTTCAGCTATTTGTTAATTTGGCAGTTTCTTTTAAATTAAATATACCTTAATTTAACGAGAACTCGAAGAGATGTATGACGAAAATATGGAATTCGAAAATTAGATACGTAGGATATCTTTTTCATTTCTTTTTATATTAATAACGATCTAATTTTGAAACGAAGCAAGACAGAAAAGAGTTAACATGCAGCGTCCAGATCAATACCCAAGTATTAAGCCTTTAGACTAAATACATTTCTTGCCTTGTTTTTTTTCAAAACTGTAAACGCTGATACTTACAGGCCATATATTATGTATATCACTAAACATGGCAAATTCGGTACACTTACTTGTAGAAAAATATGCTAATTTAAATATCTAATTTGATAATATAAGTAATACTTATCTGAGCACATAAATGCCACGTGTTCACTACATTGTTAGACAATTGAGGGGAAGTAAGTGCTACGTAACTATTAAATTATAACGCTTGTTATCTTAGATAAGAGAGATCTTACAGAACAAGACACTACGAATGCTTTGTAATTCCTCGAATTTCATAAGCAATGCTCAACTGCGCAGAGATTTGGAGATACCAAGCGTCCAGGATCACCTAAAGAGCACGGCGAGATCTACCCTCCATAGAGGAAGACGTACAGCAAATCCCCTTTTGCAAAACGTGGTTACACCTAAAGACCGTTCCCCACTCAATAGTGAGTCCTCTTCATAATAGGATCCATTCATCCTTCACGTACCTAACCTCAGCAAATCTCCCCAGAGTTTTCCTATTTTCTCACTAATGATCTCCAAGCTCAAAAATCACAAGCTAGAACTCCCTAACATTAGGTGACAAAGGGCCTAAAGACGAAATATCCGACCTTAAAATGAGAGATAGAGGTTCCAGACAATCTTCTTTAATAGTTCAATGAATGAAACTTTACATATATTTACAGGTGATCTTACGAAATTTAATTTACTTGTTTTTTATTGTTACCACGAAAAAATCACAGTCACCAAATTACAAACTCTGGGAGATTTTTAATTTTTATTGCAATTTGTTTTTGGACTTAATTTTATTATATACTTGAGGTGGTTAGAAACAATTCAATGAAGTAAAATTATTAAAAACTATGACATCATTATGATTGAAATTGGTTAAAATCTGTAGACATATACAGACATTTTAAATTTAATTTAGTGGTAGCGACGTACTTAAGTGACATCGATTAACAACATAGTCAAAATTATTAAAGTATAAGAAATATAGTGAGATTGTTATACAGAAACAGCTTGAGAGTAACAGATGGGTTATTTTAATTAATCTAAACTATTATTAGAGAATTTAAAGAAGTTATAAAAAATTAACTGAACGAGTGTTACGTTTGTTTATAGCTTTAGAACGTTATGATACAAAATCCCTGTTCTACTGAAGTCAAAGTGTGGATCGTATTCAAAGTGTGTTAGAGTAGGACTCGTTACATTTCTACAGTGTATATTTTATTTAGGCGATATTCTTAATCTTGATCGTAGATTATGGGACGTTTCCCCAATATACAGTGTGTTTCAGAATAAGATGCTGATCCTTAAGGGTGTCAATCCTTATGTGATTTTAAGAAGAAAAGTTCAAATAAACCTATGTCCTAAACCTCTTAAATTTTGAGCTACAGGGTATTCAAGTTTTGAGAAAAAAATCGTTTTTTTATCATAACTTTAATATATTTCTAGATATTTTAATAAAATTTGGCATATGCCTTCTAAACAACAACAGCTATTTTTTGATATTGAATTTTTTTAAATTTTTTATTCAGTGGCGTCCGTACAGGATGTGAACTAGATATTTTTAGAGAAATATTATGTACGCCACTGCTTTTTCTTAAAATAAAAATTATTTTTAAAATCTCCATTTATTTTAAGGTAAATTTGATTTCCTGTTTTATTTTCGTCCGACGAACGGTTTCCGATCAAAAAATAAAGATCTTTAAATGGGCATAATTATTGCTGTACCTATCATCCTTTGGGAAAAGGAAGCTATGAAACTTATTGTCAAGGAAACAATTGCAATGACGAAATAATTAGATAGTGCCAAACAGTTTTGACAGATAGTTATTTAAGTACACGAAAATTGCACTTAAATTAAGTTTTAAATTCGTAATACCTTTAAAACGTATAAGTCTCATGGTAAATTTGACAAATGCTGAGTTTGCTGATATGCACTACTTGTACGGGCTTGCTGACGGCAATGCATATGAAGCCAGACGATTATACCAGGAGCGGTATCCAAATAGAATAGTTCCGGATGCCCGAACGATATCAGGAACCCACAGAAAGTTATGTGAAACGGGATGTTTTCAACCGAAAAACTACCTAAAAGGGGCACACCATACCGCACGAACACCAGAAACCGAAGAAGCTGTTTTAAATTTACTGGAACAAAACCCTGAGATGAGTACCAGACAAATTGGAGATATTTTAAATATTACTCATACTCAGTCTGGAGAATTATTCATGATTTCTTGTTATATCCCTATCATATTCAACGGGTCCAGGCCCTACTTCCTCGGGATTTTCCATTACGTATAAATTTCTGCCAATTTCTGAAAATCCTGAAGTTGACGCCACAGACGAAGCTAATTTTTCCAGGAAGGCAATAAGACATTTTCATAACAATCATTTTTGGGCTGAAGAAAACCCACATGCCATCACAGAATCCCGCCACCAAAACCAATTTTCGGTAAATGTTTGGGCTGGAATTATTGGTGATTATTTAATTGGGCCTTATTTTGTACCAGGCAACTTGGACGGAAACGCTTATCGTCAGTTTCTTGAACAGAGTTTACCAAATTTGCTAGACAACGTTCCTATTTTAATCCGTCATCGTATGTGGTTTATGCACGATGGTGCACCTGCACATTTCAGTCTCCAGACGCGGGAATTTTTAAATTAATTTTATATAAATCGCTGGATATGGCAGGGAAGAACACAGTCGTGGCCTCGTAGATTGCCAGATCTAAACAGTCTAGATTTTTTCCTGTGGGGACACCTTAAGACTTTGGTTTATAGCAGCCCACAACACACTGAAGAGGAGTTGAGAAATCGCATAATACTTTGTTGTGACACTATCAGGAATATTCTAGGAATTTTTCAAAGAGTACGAGGAACAGAGAACAATGAGGAACAGAGCTGAAGCATGCATACTTGCAGGTGGTGGCCACTTTCAACAGCTAATCTAAATTATAAAAAATGTCTAGGAAGATATTAAACTAATGTTCAAAAAACGATATTTTTCTCAAAACTTGAATACCCTGTAGCTCAAAATTTAAGAGGTTTAGGACATAGGTTTATTTGAGCTTTTCTTCATAAAATCACGTAAATATTGACACCCTTAAGGATCAGCATCTTATTCTGAAACACCCTGTATATTCTATAACAACTCCCACAAGTTATTTGGTAGACAACATTGCCTTTACTTGAGTTTTGTTTTCAATTTTTAAACAGAAATTATGTGCTATTGTCAGGTTTAGAAGCTAGAGTTATATCGTAACTTAACGCTTTACAGTATTGAGAATTTTTGATAAATATGTATACAGTGCGTCCGTAAAGTATGGAATAAATTCATTTTTTGTGAAACAAAGAATTTTAACGCAATTTCCCGAAACAAGTCGATTTTTGATTTGCCATATGTGAGATATGACGTCATCGACATTTTTTTTAAATGGAACACCCTGTATATTGTTCGAGTTTTAGAATATACGGACCACCCTGAATCCAAAAACGTATCATACATGTCGTTTAGCTTTATAATAGCGCTATTGAAATCAGAGAAACATCTATTTACAGTTTCAATAGCCTGTTTCTTTATTGTCACATTTTTTGACATCCCTTTTGCACCGTTTAATGTTGTGTGCATTTATTTATAAAACAAGTAGGCGATTAGTTTTTGTGAAATGTCACTATTTTTACTAATATCAAATAACAGTTAAATAGTACAAGAATTGTAGTAATTCGTGAATGTTGTATTATTGCTTGGAATTAATTTAAAGTGAAAATGAAATTAAGTGGACAGCAAAAAATTTAAACAGATCGCGAACTCAGATGGAAGTGCGTGATTTATTTAACGATAAATATCTAGAAAGACCTTTAACGCAATCAACAGTAAGTAAGGTTGAAAAGAAATTTCGAGAAACTGGTACGGTTGAAAGTGCACGCAAATCAGGTCGCCCCTCTGTAAATTTTGGTAGAAAATTAGACGTTCTACTTGCCGTTGAAGAAGATCCGCTTCTGTTCGTAAGATTAGTCGTGATCTTGATGTTAGCAAAACAATGGTACACAAATTATTCAAACTGGAAAAATGGCATTTCTTTAAAATAAAACTTGTACAGGGATTAAACGATGATGATCCAGGTAGAAGAATAGAATTTTGTGAAGCAATGATGGATAACTACCACCGAGACCCTTTCATGGTATCAAACATTATTTTCTCTGATGAAGCCACTTTCACATTAAATGGCGACGTGAATGGATGCGTGAGCGTCATACTCAATACCCGAAAAAGATAAATGTATGGGCTGGTATTGTAAGAAATAGAATCATTGGACCCTACTCTTTCGAAGGTAATTTAGACGGGGCAACATATCTTCGGTTTTTAAGGGGCTTTCTTGTACCTACTTTAATTAATTTATTCTCCAGTAGAATTAATCCTCGAAGTTTTGATGAAACTTTATGGTTTCAACAGGATGGTGCGCCTCCGCATTATGCTGTAGATGTTCGAAGGTACCTAGACGAAATTTTTCTGAACAGGTGGATTGGTAGACGTGGACATATTGAATGGCCAGCGAGGTCGCCAGACCTTAATCCTTAAATCTTTTATGTGGGGCCATCTGAAGAATGTTGTTTATAAAACGAAACCAGCACATATTGAAGAATTACAAGAGCGAATTCGAACAGAAATAAATAATATTTCTCAGGAAACCATAAACAAGGTTCAACAAGAATTTATTCATCGTTTAGGTTACTGTCAAATGCAGCAAGGGCTACAGATCGAACATTTAACATAAAGTCGTGTATCTGTTATTATTAGCTATCAATAAAATTGATAAATAAGATTAGTCGCCTACTTTTTTGCAATTGATAAGAAATAGTTGTTAGCACGTAGGTATCTTTCAAATTCTGTCCGCTAGACCCCAAGTATCTACCTTTTTGCTTTAGAAAATATCGAATTTATTCCATACTTTATTTGACATTAGTAAAATAGTGACATTTCACAAAAACTAATCGCCTACTTGTTTTATAAATAAATGCACACAACATTAAACGGTTAAGTGCAAAAGGGATGTCAAAAAATGTGACAACAAAGAAACAGTCTATTGAAACTCTAAATATATGTTTCTCTGATTTCAATAGCGCTATTATAAAGCTATAAACGACATATATGATACCTTTTTGGATTCAGGTTGGTCCGTATATTCTAAAACTCGAACAATATACAGGGTGTTCTATTTAAAAAAATTGTCGATGACGTCATATCTCACATATGGTTCACTCTATATATTTAATTATAACGCTAAATTAAAGCAAATTAAAATCAAAAATCGACCTGTTTCGGGAAATTTCGTTAAAATTGTTTGTTTCGCAAAAAATGAATTTATTCCATACTTTACGGACACACTGTATATGTATTTCAGTGTGTGGAATAACCAATACTAAATAGTATTTTAATAAAAGACAAATTTTTTTGAATGCATACTGCTAGCATGAGGTGGGCAACAAAACCGCTCTATCTATAAGTTAAATTGTAATAATGATTTTTTTTATTAAGAGAGAAATATCACTCTGTACTGTTCATGTTAATTTACCTCTCACGGAGCGTGTGTAGAATTTAGGACATATGCTCGATACATACATCGAATTACAGTTTAGGAAACACATCTCCGAACCACTCAGGCAAACGTATTATAATTTGAATATATTATATGATACTTGCTATGTGAATCTTTTGCGTGATTACGTTTTAATTTCTCCGTGAGTGCGTATTATTCTTCTGTGGACAGTCACGATAAATTAAGAATACATGCGCAGAATTTATGATCAAGGTTTATTTATGAAATACGCAGGCATGATCATGTATCTCATGCTCTGGGATTTACTACATGGTTGATTTTCAGAACGGCAGAATTTCGTGCGGTTATCTTTTACTACAAAATTATTTTTTTATTCTGGTAATCTGTATCGGAGGGTTGTATTTATATCGCATATGTAAGTCAATTTCAGGTTTAGGAACTCTTAATACCGCCGTCGTATTGCCTTGATATCCTTTTCATATAAAGCTGCGTACTGACTTGAGCAAATTTACGCGCACGAACACCCAATATTCCCACGAACGCTATCCATCGCTTGTCGGTTTCTTCACCTTTATCAAAGGATTTGTGTGCGCACAGCGTTCGTGCGCGTAAATTTGCTGAAGTGAGTACGCACCTTAACGTTGTGAAATTGTACAATGCATTGGCGGGTCATTTCCGTTCGGTGGATCTTAAGTCTTTTGTTTACCGCTTACGTAAAAGTTGTAAAAATATTCTATCAACCTGAACTCTTTATGTATAAATAAAATATTCCATTGAATAAAATGATTAGCCCGAAGGAGCTATTAGAGAGCGTTTCCTGGTGTGATACTGGCCGTTCAAAAATGTAGTGGAGTATTTCCACGTTAGCCGCATTTATGAATATTTGTGAGTACATTTAGACTGTCTTCAAGTTACTACAGTTCTATAATACGGTAAACTCAATAATAATTATATGATGAAGATAACTCGTTATGTGGAAGAGGAATTCGTAAATTGAATGTTTGTTGATTTAGTGCGACTGAAATTGTTGATTATACCTACATATTATATAGATAGGGAACAGTTTTTTCATATAATTTTTCAATTTTAATAGGAATTATTTCATTCTCGTCATCGAGAAGCAGAGGAAATAATTCCACAGATGCAAAAACGTCATGCACAACACAAATGCTTACTGCTGCGTATTCGATCGACGGGTGTTAAATTGGGAACATACAATACTGTAACCCTTTCCACTGAAGTTCTACTCTTTTGCATATATGAGATGAGTATTTCTCTTCTGTAGCTGAAAAACCATAACATGCTTGCATTCGTTGAAGTCTTTGTATAAAATCTTTAATAAGTCTTAAATTTACACTAGGTAGAAAATAATATTAAATTGGACGTGGCGAATTAATATTCTTGAAGTTAAAAATTCTTTAATACAGTTCCACTTCCTGGGTGTATGTTGAATCTAAGATAGTGATGGAAAAGATAGATCATGGGAAGAAAGATGACTTGTAATAGAACCGTTAGTGTTCCTTATGTTATATCATTTGAGACGTGTTCTTTTTTCACAATAATTGTACAAGACGACTGAATCAGTGGGAAATTCGAAACAATCTCGTCTGGAAACAATTTGAGAGGAAAAGTAACTGGGAAGTGCCTCTGGACGACATACTTTTGGTTCACATACAATGTCGTAACTGTAAAACTTCCATATATAAATAGCTGCTGTTGAGATGAAATGGCAGAGTATCGCATCTTATTGATAAGCCGTCGCCAATGAATTTGCGTGTCCTTATATATATAACTTAATTATAGGTTTAAACTACTATGAAAGTGAAGAAATTTATCGAAGAAAATAAACATCTTCATAAGTACACTACTTACAGCAAACAAAAGCAACAAAAATTACAACATTCCTATACAACGTAAAATCATAAATAATACAACTGCGCTTTAATAATAATAATCTTTATTTTGAACTATGGCAAAAGACATCCACACAAAATAACGTCACATCATAGCTACAGAGGAATCGTACACATATTAAATATTACAGAGTATTACCCTCTAAATAGTCATCAATGGAATAGCAATTTAATGCAAGTAAATATGACTGTACACAATGTTTAAAACTTGCAAGAGTAGTACATAATTTAATGTTATTTGGTTATCTATTGAATAGCTTACAACCAATAAATGCTAAATTTCGTTGAAACAAACTTGTTTTATGGCTTGATAGTAATAGATAATTAGTTTGTCTCGTATCGTAGTCATGCGAATATCAGATACAAACTGCGATTTGTATTTAAAAACAAATCATAAAACCTTACGAATATAAATACTGAATATCGTCAGGATTCTCTTTTCTTTGAAGGTGTTTCTACAAGATTCACGGTAGGATAGGTTAAATACAATTCGAATATCTTGTTTTTGTAATAAAAATATCCGATCAATGCCAATGCCTGAGCCGCAGGGAATAATTCCAAACGCCATTTTAGACTGAAAATTAGAAATTGGTCTTAAGTATGTGAGTATTACAGGATCTTTTTAGGTTATGAAGGCCATAACATACTTGAGATAATTCGTCACATAATTTGTGAATGTGAGTGTTCCATTTGAGGTCTTCATCTATAATTATACCAAGAAGTCTACAAGAGTGACTCAATTCCATAGTATTGTCATTGAGTATAAAGTTCTTAGCTTTATATTTCTGATTATTTCGAAATAACATACATTGCGTTTTATCATTATTGAGGAGTACATTATTCTTTATTAGCCATTGGGATAATCTCGTGTGTAAAACATCAGCCTTCTCAAATAAACTTGAGAGAGTGTTCGAAGAGAGAGTGACATTGATGTCATCTGCATACAAAGCGATGTATGTAGTTGACGTCGCTATTAAAGGAAGATTATTGATAAAAATGAGGAACAAAGTTGGTCCCAGGATAGACCCCTGCGGAACCCCCTGTCCACCACGCACACATTTGACGAACAATTTTGAATGACTACTTTTTGCTTGCATTCATGCAAGTAGCTTTTAAACCACTGTAGTGAAATAATTCTGATGCCGTAATTATACAACTTTTGCAGTAGTATATTATGATTAACATTGTGAAACGCTTTTGACAGATCGATGAACATAGCAAGGCAAGGTCAACCTAGGTCTACATCATAAGATATTTGATCATGAAAGTGTGTAGTGCAATGTTAACCGAGCGATCCGCAAGGAATCCATGTTGGTGTTTCGTAAGCAGATGATACATATTTACTAAAATAAGAAACCAACATGTTATTCATTAGCGATTCCAAGAGTTTAGCGAAATTTGGTAATAAGCAAATCGGCCAGTTATCGTCCAGACAATTTGGATCACCTTTTTTGTACACTGGAATGACATTAGATATTTTTAAGGCTGTTGGAAAAATGCCTTGCCTAAAAGAGAAATTAATTAGGTAACATAGAAGTGCTAAAATAGTACATGCACTTCTTTTGATTATAAATGATGGAATAAAATCGTGGCCAGTAGTCATAGAATTGTTTAATTTATTAATTGATCTTAGTATGTCATTTTCTACAACTGGGGATGTGAAAAAGCAATTAGTCATTTGCGCAGGCTCTACACTACTCCAATCCTTATCTGCAGGGACAGCAGATGTTCGTGTGAATTTTTCATTGAAATTGTTACAGATACTAGAAAGGCTATTTGATTCAGGTAATGTATTCTCACTAGTTAAAATAGGCGAATTATGTCTGAGAACCTCCCAAACAGCTTGGGACATATTTTTACTAGATAATATGTAATGGTCGTCACAACTTTTTTCCGGACATTGATTGCATTTATCGCTCATTCTTAAAGATCGGATACTTTCTGCTAAGATTTCGCATGAATATTGTTTTTTAGCTGAATTATATCAGGAGCAATTCAATTAGTATTGGTCTTTTTATCTTGACATTTCACCAAAGGGAAGCATATGTCCATATAATAGTTGAATATGTCAAGGAATTTTGAGAATGCTTTATTGGGACAGCTCGATTAATAAACTGGAAGCCACGTTTCATTATTTAAATAACTGTCGAATATATGCAAAGTATTTAAGCTATATTAACACATATATAATATATATAACACATTACAGGGTTGTCAAAACAAGTAAATCAAGAATAAAAGTGCGAAAATGGTAAGCAGTTATCAAGAAAACAACAGGAAGTATGATGAGAACATGCACATAATCATTTATAGCACGCTTACTTTATTAACTACAATTAGAAGAACTGCCTTTCATCAGTATTCAATTCCGTTTTGTAACCAATTCAACAACGTAAGGTGTGCCTGTAACTAATCAACTTTCCTACTCAAGTGCACATAATGATAGAAAATGTTAACATGAACATATGTTTTCTCGAAAATAATTGAAATTCACATGTAGCATTTTATTTGAGAATTATCTGTATATGTATCATATATTTGAAGATACAGACGGCATTATTCATATTCATTTTATACTTTAGGTAATTAGATTGTTCTGTATAATAATGCATAACAAAGCAACAGTGAACAAGTATAGCTATCGATTGGTAAAACTGTCCCTTAGTTGATGGGATATAGTGGTACATTGTAATTGAATTAATTCGCGAGTAAAACAACATATCAAATTCGATATGAAAACTATCGCAGGCGGGCAACAGTAACCCATAGTAGTACCTGCACTATCTCGGGGCGATATTCAGACTTCCAAATTTAATTACATTACTATTATGATACAATATCCTGTTTAAATGTATACTCTGGCGTTTAATCCGTATTAATCCAGTATTGTAATCCTTAATGCACACCGTCCAATGCAAAATGAAAATTTTACCTTACACTTTGTGGATTGTAAGCTGATTTGCATTTGCATAGATTGACGTTTATTATTGCTGATTATGGCACTTATGTCAATAAAATTCCATTTTATGACATTCTTAAGATACTATAGTCTTAATAAAACACACACTTTTTACAATACATAGCTACCTAAGACTTTTAAATTTATGTTGTTTAAATTTATGTTGAGCAGATAACTGCACTCAAAAAATGTATAATGAAATAAATATTTGTTCTAATATTCTATTCTATTTTAACGGGTCGATGGCCGCAGTGGTTAGGCGGCTGACTATTGTTGTGAGAGGACGATAGGTGCCGGGGTTCAATTCTCTGGAGGGACGGTGACATTTTTTTCAGAGAGTTTAATCCCGGATCGACTTGCCATTCGCTGTTGGGAGCAAAGTGATTAACAGCGCGGCATCATAAAAGGCGATATGATGCTGTCACAAAGCCATTGAACACAACATACACACACAAAAACTACACCGCGAGAGTTGCAGTGATAGCCAGACAAGCGATACAGTTTACGGAGTCACTGCAACTAAGCACCCACCACATATTAAAAAAAAAAAAAAAAAAAATTACTATGTTCATATGAATAAAATAATAAAAATAAATTTTTATGAAATTTTTGTCTGATATAGTGAGTTCTTTAAAATGAAGTGTTACTCGACATCCCATTCCATTTAAAATATTCAAACTCTATCGCCCCCTGTCGTCAATCTTTGAAACTAAATAGAAATTTTACTTCAAGAATGTAATATAAAATATTTCATATTAATGACCCAAAACTAGAACCTCTCTATTAAACCGATCACAAGTTAGCAGGCGGCGAAATAATTTAGAATCGGACTGTATAGTAGATCCTGTTTTTAGTCGAATTGACAATTGTAGAAATTGCACAGTTATTTCCTTCTTTTATTATTCCTATTAGTTTTCGACTTTGTAATGCCAAATTGCTAACTCGTTCGGAAAGCACAATTTTGAGTGATAAGTTTTGATCTAAAATTGAATTATTATATCTAGGAACAATTTTAATATCATCTGTAATTTTAAATGACTCTCTGGCAAAAATTTTATGTTTAAAATTTATTAATAAAGTCGCTTGCATAAAATTTCTCCTATTTAGGAAACGAATACACAAGTTTGAACAACAAAAGTTCTTCAAAAATGTACCGGTAACCAAAATGAAAAAATTAATATAACGCTGGTACTAGTGTAGCAAACCGTTTTGGTAGATACATCAACTCACAGGGTAAACTGTAGTGATTAATTTCTATATAAATTATATTTCCAATATCTTCCCAAATAGCAGTAACAGATAACAGTATGGTACATAAAAACAAATTCTAATTGTTTCACACATACATATACTGGATTTGAAGTTCGAAAGCTATTCACCATATGGACTTCTTGTATAAACCAACTTAGATGTTGACAATACCGCTTTTTCTCCGTTCTTATTGATAAATATTAAACGAATAGCACAGATGCATGTGCCTTCAACGGTCGCAATAATAATAATCAGTACATCTAGAAATTAATCAAGCGAACGCATAAATACATGACACTTTCTTATAATCTGGGACATCAACGCTGAACCGAATGGAAGCCCTCTGAAGTTTTGTCGGTGAATGTAGGTACAACAAAAATAAAATCCTAAATACACAGAAAACGGTAAGCTGAAACAGAAAATTAATAATCAACACAATATTGTAGAGATAGATCAGTAATTGTAACAATTACAAGCTACCATACATGTAGAGTGATCAACAGTGAGTGAGGAATATGAAACCAGAAATACTTCAGATAAATAAACAACAGTCTGAATATAAACCTTCAGATCCGGTTAAGGTAAGAAAATGTAGAAGCAGTAGTCTGAAACTAACCTAATTTTAAACGATCTAACAAGAAAATAGATTGAATAAAAGATGACCTTCCCTACCACAATTACCTAAGCCGTAAAAAGTAAACGTAAAAGACGATCATATAAAATCTTTGGTGCTTCTTTTTTTAAGAATGTAGATGGCGTATTATTGTTGGCAGTCAGTCTATAGACTAAATGCTCGGTCATTAAGTATTAAATGGAATTTTACTGCTCTCTGAGAGAGGCAATTAAAACTTTGAAATCCGTTAAAAATTCTTTCTAGAAACATGACGAACATTCTAAAGAATTTTAAGCTTTTTTTAATAAGTTTAAGTTTAAATAAAGGAAATCTTATCCTTTGTAAACACTGTAACTAAAGAAGTCATCGATTAATAAGCTAGAGGTATCATTGCATTAAAAGAGTTTTTCAATATATTGGACAAAATAATGTAACAGATACCGAGCAATTAATAATTAACTAAATTATAAAATTTTTCAAATTTTAAAACATATCATCATTTGACTCAGTAGACACCAAAAGTTAGGTGAATTAAAGATATTGATTGATGGGTGGATTCTTACTCCATTTAATGGGGAATCTAATTGAAACACTATTTACTCTTGTTGTTTATAATCTTTCCTGAAAAATTAATAGAACTAATCTTTAAAACTGATCTTGCATGTGGATGTACGCTAACAACATCCTATTCTAAAATGTATTTTTTTTATGTACTTCATTTTATACCGTGAATTTTTGTACACTTAAGTACTACTGTATCAAGTTTATCTTTTCATTCAATCTATAAAACAGTCTTATGTTAGTATTGCCGTTATATTTAATGAAAAAATGGCACAAGGATGTATCCGGCACCTTAATCGCCTATAGTTTGGTATTTGCTGTCTGACTTAATGTGAGCCAAAAGTATGTATGCACATGTCAGAGCAAGAAGTCGTGAACTAGGAAGACGGTGGATAAATAATTAATTCGATAATCAGGACTTTTGTCCACAACCTTCTAATTATTCGACAATGTCTCATAGATACATGTCTTTTATACATTTCTTATTACATGATCCATTCACCATCTCCGGATAATTATAACAAGTCCTCCAAACCACATTTCATATCATCTTTCTGCGCATATCTTTAGACGTCTCTAGCCCCTATTAACACTTCAAACACGGATATAAGTATATCTCCCGCAATACCAATAGCAATTACTAGTTTGAATTTAATTATACTCTCAATAATGAAGCTCTGGAGAAGGTTTCTATTGTTAGAGACCTCGGTATAGGTTTTGATTCAAAACTCTCATTTCAAGACCGCAGTACTAGTCAGTACCTGTCGTGCTTTACAAACTTTTGGATTTATTTCTAGAATCAGCAAGCCTTTTAAGGATCATAAATGTATTATTACCCTTTTCAACACGCTTGTGGTTAATAATCTGCTGTATGACTCTGTGATCTGGAACCCTATGTATAATGCTCACATTGATAGAACTGAATCTGTACAAAAAATTATTATTATATTATTAAGTTCGAAAAGAATTTTTAGAGATATCATGTACTCCTGGTTGCAAATAATTTATAATCATTAAAATATAAAAGATTAATAATAATATAATAATCATTTTGATTGCGACTTACTCTCTCAAATGAATTTTGTTGTCCCGAAACTTGAGGCTAGATCTTCTTCAACTTTTCAACTAACGACTTAAAGAACCAATATGGGTATGAACTCACCGTTTTATAAAATGTGTAGTACCTACTAACAGTTATGCGAGTAGTTTAGATATTTTTAACCTATCGTTATCCGCATTCAAGAGTTCAGTGGTAGGTCCTTTTCAATGGTAAACGATTTTTTCCTGTTGTCTTTCCTATTTTAAGGTATACTTTATGATTTGTCAACACTATCACACTTTAATTTTACTTATTTCTATTGCTTTTTTTGTTTTATATTTTTCTACTTTTTCTTAGTTCGACCTCGGCTGATGTTTCGTTCTATATTGTATGTTTTGCATAGAAATGTCTTTGGGACAATAGCTCTGTAAATTTGCCGAATATTGAATTAATTTTTTTTTATTGTGGTGGGTGCTTAGTTGCAGTGACTCCAAACTGTATTGCTTGTCTGGCTATCACTGCAACTCTCGTGGTGTAGTTTTTGTGTGTGTATGTTGTGTTGAATTGGCTTTGTGACAGCATCATATCGCCTTTTATGATGCCGCGCTGTTAATCACTTGCTCCCAACAGCGAATGGCAAGTCGATCCGGAATTAAACTCTCTGAAAAATGTCACCGTCCCTCCAGAGAATTGAACCCCGGCGCCTATCGTCCTCTCACAATAATAGTCAGCCGCCTAACCACTGCGGCCATCGACCTGTTTTAAAAAATAAAAAATTAAATACGTAAACAATACATTACATTGCGCAAATAATAAATTTCATAATCTTTCAATTTCTGAAATACTTCCACTTGTAGGTCAATAAAACAACAATGGCTGCGTAATCTTTTTTTTTTGTAAATTATTATACTATTTTCTCCTTTGTCTGCTTTAGTTATGTTAATTATCCCTATTATTACTTAAAAACTTTTTCGTTTCCTTTAACATTCAAATCAGTATCTTTGTGTCTTATTACGTCTGTTTTTGTAATTAGTTATGATGTTTACTAATTTGTGTAGTTTTGCTTGTTCGGTAGTACAAATTTTTGAATAATGTATTCTATATTACAAACTAATGTAAAGGTACGTTAAACATCTACTCAGAATTTAAGGCCTACCCTAATAATTAACTTGTGTGTCTCTTATTTTACTAAACTTACTAACTGTGGTGTCATTTGTAATCGTTATGTTATAAGATTTTTTATAAAATTCGGAATTACCTTTTCACGCCTGCATTGTATTTAAAAAATTTCTGATAATTTGTGTTGCTAATTTCAAACTATGGAAATTCTGAACAACCAAATCTCTCTTAAATATCCATACTTCAAAAATGCAAAAACCAAACTCTAAATACTCCTTGTCTAGTTGAAGCTAAGGAGAAATGCAATTAATATATTTATTTTGTGACCTTGTTAAAGGTCACAAAATAGTAACACACAAACTAATGGGATTATTGCTTCGATATATGTATGTATATACGTAGTATACTTTCTAGCGCCTTTTATATAATGTTTGTGGAAACTAGCAAATTAATTTCTTTATTAAATGCAAAGGAAAATATAAAATCGGATTTAAGAATATTACACATTAATGCGGCCCTCCACTGATTACCACTATTATTTAAAGATTCCAGCGGATAATCTCTACTATCTCATTACTTGTATACAAGTCTACTATACATTGCGTTAAATCGGTATATGTATTTGACTATGCTACAAAGCTTTACAATGTCCTGTTTCTAATGCGAGTCATCAGAAAACCAGACTGTTCAGATGGTATTGTAGACTTTTGCCATTGTTTATCAAGTAGAGGATTGTTTTAAGGCGATTTTGCAAATGAAATGCATTAATATTTAACAGTTACATCTTTTCGAATATTGCCTATATAAAATAGCATTAATTTGTGGAAAATAAACTAGATTTATTATCTGTTAATATGCAGATATAAAGAAACTATCACAACTTTTCACGTTTTAACGACAACCGTCACAATATCTAAATACATTTTTTAATATTACCTAATAAACTACGAAAGCGATCTTCCGGACAAGTCATTAATTTCTTTGCCTACGAAACTTATAAGAAAAGTTATGCAATAAAAAACATGATTAAAAAACTAGTCGTATATACCATTAAATATTATTTCAACATTTTATTGTAATACACAAAATCGTCCTTCTCAATGTTAACTTCAAATGATCCGTTCTGTATTAATAGTATACAACAAAATTTGTAT
>CM043016.1:79665287-79759539 GCA_023690525.1 Holotrichia oblita | reverse complement strand
ATATGTATCGCTCATTATTACCGGTGTTAAAGATTAATTGACAATCGACGTATTTGCAATCAGCAATGCTAAAGATAACTATACTCATAAGGTCGGACATGGCCCACAATTTCGTTGATTATCTTAATATGAAATGACTAAGTCAAATTCTAAAGCCTGATCGTCACATTAACGCCGGTGTGACTCCGTTATAGAAATTGTAATTTATTTACAATATCAAATAAAATCCAACAACTGGCTTTTATTAATGCAGTTATATGTATAAAATGCTTTTGTCAAGAAAAAAATCTAAATATTTTCAACTTAATCATTTTTCTTAATATATTGTTTCCTTAATTATAATGTCATAACATGTATTGCAAATAAATTGATGACATTTTTTCGAAAGGTCTCTTACCAAATACTTTAGGAGATACAAAAGCAGCAGGGACGCTGAATGAAGAGATCTGATTCCACTACAAATTTGAATGTTCACTTTAGGTTTGAAGGTCTAATTCGTGTTTAAAGTAATAGTTTCAGCGTTAGGATCGCATAATAAGTTAGTCTGTTACCTGGTTCCTATATACAAAGACCAAGAATACAAAGTAAATTTGAAAAATCCAACGTATCAACTAGTAGTAGTTGTTAACTTCAATTAACAACTCTACGCGTAAGAAGAAATATTGATTGATGCATCAATATGGGGTATTCATTCGAAAACATAAATATTTGGCGAATACTAGTCACTGATATTAACGAAGACAAGTTTGGTCTTAAAACGTCTAGAAACATTAGTGTGTATGCGAAAACCCCATGAAGCGATCACACTAATAGAAAGAAATTTTGAACATGAATGATTTAATATTAATGAAAATAAAAAATGTAATAAATCGCAGTACAAAAGAGGTTATTTCACATTAAAAATTAAGTAAACAAATGCGTATTTATAACTGCAACCTGTCCTAAAACTTCAAATTGAAACAAATAGGCTAAATGAAGAGATCCGAAATGTCAATAAATCTTGTCCGAAAGATGGAAATCTAAGGCAATTATTTGTTGCCACAATCAATAGCACTACTAAATAAAAACCATAGAACATTATAAAGGTAAACAGTGCAAAAACTGCAAATAAATCCAAAAGGAAAACATTGACAACCAGGATAACAAATTATAGCGGAGCTCTAAAATTTTCCGATAAAACAACTACTCCTACTAGCATTACGTCATTACCTGACCAAAACTAAATCGTAGCAGTAAACTTTAGTAACTAAACTAAGAAAACCAAAACAATTTCAGCATTGGCTTCAGATATTAACTTAAAGGCAGTAGAAAAGTATTTGTATTTTATGCCACTTGACGAAATAAAGACTTTACTATTACAATAAAACTTCAGTAAGAAACGCTCCAATATTTACTCTCCACTCAGAATTGGAGTCGCTACACATCAAAAGATAAAAACGACAATATCCTGTTGCAGTCGAAGAACAAAACCCGAGATGTGTGGCACATTATTAATTCACATACAGACAAGAACAATTTGCCTCTGTTTCTGACAACAGAAGCCCTAGGAAAACCAATTAACAAATTAATTCTATGATACCTTTTATAATAGCAGTAGTGCTTTATTATTCCTTAAAAATCGTCATTCTCTATTTCTCTGTCCTACTTGCAAAGAAGAACTTATATCACTATTTAAATGCCTAAAGGAGTCAACATTTACTGGAACAGTAAAGAGATATCACAACAGTTTTGTTGAATCCTTAGCATATACTATTAACGATTCATTTGCTTAAGCCATATTTTCACGTTATTTAAATAATAATATTCCATTTAAAAAAACAACTGATTAGGTTGCTTTTGAGAAGAAGCATATGCTAGAGAGTCTTACAATAATTTAAATATGTAAATTATGTGATTTTTTAACAGAATAGTGCGTGGAACTGGACTGGATTTTCAAAAATCACAAAATTTACATGTTTGAATTCCTTTAACACCCTCTAGCAGTGATGGACAAAATAATATTAAATAGTTTGAATCGCTAAATGTAGATCGAGGAAAATAATAAAAGATCAATAATTTTTCAAGATATTTTCGGATAGGTAAAAATAGTGATACCCGGTTTTCGCTGGATGGTTGGTAATTTTTCTAATCAGCAGTCGAAAATGTATGTTTCCATTTAATATTTTCTATAAAAGCCTAAATTTCCGAAAAATTTAAAGAGCGCTCTCTAGCATGCACGTCACTTATTATATTGGTTCAAATTTGCAGACATCAGATTGGAGGAGCAATGCTGTTTCCAACGAGACTAAGTTTGCAAAACTCGGTTCTACAGAACTTTCTCTTATTTGGCAAAATACATAAAATTTGTTCAATGTAAAATATGTTAAATTTTTAGAAGATTTCGACTTTGATATTTGTGATAGACCTTAAGTTGGTAAATTTTGTATAAAGTAAGAATTTAAATTTTTGGTGTACAGTTATGCCATCCAGCGGTCATCCTACACTTTCTTAAATAATTTCCAGGTGTTTCTCGGGGCCAGTTTAGTTTAGTGATATTTTTTTCCCGAAGCTGTAGTATAAACCGTTTTGAGATATGGCCGACCGCCATTCTTAGTTGGCGACCTGATACAGTAAATAAAAACGAATTTAAAATGCTTAAATTAACTTGCATAACTGATACACAAATGTTTTCCTACAGAATTCCTAAACCTCAATCGTTTCGATGCCGCAGGATGTCTGTGTATTTGACAAACACAGAGGCAATTCTAATCCCGTGAAACTGTTAAAATACAAAATGGCATCCGAAAGACAAACAAGATTATCACATAAATTTAACGAAAACAGTAGAGGAGAAAATATTGAGTCTCTCGCGCACGATGGAATGAGAAGTCTGCTTTTCTGCTATCTTGCAATCGATCATAATAAAATGCGTTGATGAAGTACGTACAAGAGCGCAATTTCGATACATTATAATATTTATTAAATGTTAAAATACCACATGAACGTATACATCATAATGTGAAACGTATTAAGATACATACATATACATACGCTACCGTCCTTAGGTTTTATGGCATTAGCTAAAACTTAGAGTTTACCATGAACAGAAATAAACCAAAGAATTATACAAGAATTTTATTTAAAAACCATTACTTTAGACGAACACGCAAAAAAGTAGGTATATTCAGAACAAAGATACGAATTTATTTGAAATATAACAAATATATGACAATATTTCCATTGAGACTATTATTATATTCAAATAATGTTATTAAAATAAAACTATCTCACGTAAATTGAATATTTGCATTCTCAGGTCCTTCTATAAGATGGTGAAAGTCATGGATTGTTAGGAGACTTATTTATGTCGGTGCTAAATCTTGCCACAAGTACACACACAGCCTAAGTAACTTTACTAGATATGTAATTGAACGGGTATTTGAGATTATGAAAAATAAATGCTTTCATGAACTATATCTATACTTGAATACTACAAAGACCGCTATTAACATTATAACATTATAATATTTTTTATAATTTTATTATGTTAACACATTAGCTCGTAGATTGTTCTTTTCCTAGAGGAAATATGTATATACATATGAAATTACTTCAACTGCTGCAGGCTGTGTCCTCTCATGTAATATGTAATTTTGTTCCATTATTTAAGATTATATTATATGAAACATATTCAACTTTTACTTTTTTTAGGAAAATTAACAGATTTGTGTTAAATTTAGATTTAAATTTAATTAAGAGTGACATTGCAGTGCGATCTGTTGATCTGTTGTACCCTATTGCACGAGCTTTAAACTGTCGGGGTTTGCCTATTCTCAGAACTCCCCATCCGTTCTAAAAGCCTTAATAAACTGCAATATTAACTGTGATGATTTCAGAGAAGATATATCTTCTTCGTCTATGACTTTTTGCAATCGCTATTGCGTTTCAAACCTATCAGTATCATGTGTTCAAGGCGATAGCGTCCTGCAAGAAAAATTGTCAGTGTGTGTGAACAATGCTTGTTGTAGTTTCCAAGAAATATCTTGGAATGTCTCAAACCACGGAGATTCTCCCAGAGAGATACTCTGAGTCTCCCCTCTCTATTTTTGAGTTCTTTTTTGTAGCAAAAACGCAAAACGAAATTATGACGGCCTTCCTTGCTAATTCATTAGCTTCTTCGTTGCCGCTGATTACAGTGTGTCTTAGTACCCAGTATAATACAACTCTGCTTTCTTTGCCTAGGTTGTTTGGGCTGCTAACACGCTTTCAAACTAATTTCTATATTGCTAAAACTTATGGCGTCGTTATGGCTGCTTGACTATCGGAGATATTTGCAATGCTTGATCTCCGCTTGCAAGACGCTAGGGTATATCCCTATCGGCTCGGAGTATTTGGTTCATGGCCCGAATACTCCTGCACCTGCTCCTTTGTCGGTTTTAGAACCATCGAACTATGTACCATTGCATTGTGTTTGCTTTTTGGGAATAGATGAAGGATTCTCCCACCCAAACTCTCGTATTACTTAGTTTCATAAGAAAGTTCTTTTAGAAACTACACATTTGTGTTACTGGTTATTACAGTTTTCAACAGCCCGACAGAAACCAAAAATTCTATATAGGTAATGTTAACATTTCTACTTTGTGCAATCTTACACATTTTAAAATTCACATTGCATGTTGAATCAACCAATGGATATATCTTCAATAAACTCTCGGGTACCAAATTTTGCCATTAACCGTTTTAGATATTTTGTAAATAGAAAGCAACAAATAGAGTAATCAATATAAAGCGTAATTTCTCTCACCTTCTGACATTCACGTTTTATAATATATCACTTTGTAATTTATAATACTAAAGATCAACAATGGTATATGTGTTTGTAAAGTAACACTAACACCTAAAAGAAATACACATATGTATAACCCGTACACGCTTGAAAACTTTTTTCTGTTTTACCTAGTATTGTTGTTCTGTGGAATTGTTGGTAATTATAATAATGAATGTCTAATAACTATAATTAAAAAGTATTTCTATACTCGCAATTTTCTCTCATGCTGCAGTCTTATCTTTAATTTTGTTTTGTTTCCTATAATATGAATTCTGTTAATAAATTCCTTTTTGTATTATTCGAGTTTTCGACTCGTATCGCTTCATCAAACCATATTAACGTCAACGTTTTGTTGTAGTAATAAATAAATAACATACATCAGACATTTCCCGGTAATTAAAATAATCAGAAACAGAACACACACATTTCACAAACCGCGTACAAAAATCTTAACACATCTTTAATTGAGTTTTAGGGGGATATATTAAAACTTCGTTAATTTTAACAGAGACTGATACTGCTTAAACTTATGTACCTCTAGTTGCTACTGAGTTTTCAGTTGACAACGAAGCTTAGGTACTAAGCATGTTTACAAATACGATTTTTTTAGTACGAACTAGATAAACATTTAGTTGGTACTAATTTCGTTTGTTAATAAGGCACTATATACAGGGTGTTCTTTCAAATTGCTAATTCCTTTAAACAACATGTATTTGTTATTTAGATTTTCCTTGACAAATCTAAATATTTTAAAATTTTATATTTTTTCGAGAAAAAACAGCGTTTTCATAACGGATAGTGCTACAGGATCTACTCGATATTCCTATCCGTATTTCAAACACACTCGCATGATGTAATAGTGAGTCGCGCACAGCTAGGAATAAATTTTGTTGACGTATACGACTTGTTTCAGCAATTATACTTTCCTGTTATTGTTCAATATTCAACATTTCGGTGCGATAAATGCGCTGTTTTAAATTACTCTCCACAAAAAAAAATCAAGTAGATTTATATTAGAGGAACGGGGAGAGCAGCGTATTGAGCCTCCGTGGCCGATCTAGCAATTTTATACTCTGTTTTTAATAAGAGGGACAAAACGCCTCAGCCCGCATCACATTAGGTAAATTTAATAACCGAAAATGTTGGTGGTAAATTTAAATGATAGATGCAATGAAACGAAATGCAAGTATATAGGTATATATCAACTTACTATTTAAATAGGTATATATTTAGTACCTACTTAATTTCATGAACAGATCACATTCATAAAAAAGTAGTGGTACCTTAGTAGTTTATAGCTTTATATTATGTTTATTAATATTTAAGTAAAGAAATACAATAATAGTACCTATAGATAATAATATGTTTTTATGTTTATGATGCTTTTTCTTTCTTCCCGCTATGGTAGGATGCATTATCCATTACAATGACACTATTCTCAGGCAATTTTTGTAAAATATCGATATAATATATAGAATATATATGTATATCGATCTATCTATATATATAGAATCATCTCTCAAAAACATCTTCATCCATTTTATTGTGGTAATCAGCTGTTTTTCTTTCCTCAAATACCAACAAGCCATCGTCAACAAAACTATTTTTCGAACCAGTATGTTATTAAGCATCTACCTTACCAACAGGATTTTTCAGACCCGTTGTTACAGCATCTACAAATGCTTGTCTGCGTGTTGTAACACTAACATCTACCCACACGCCACAAGCCAAGTTTCATCTAAATAATATATTGGACATTGTTCAATTCTATATTTTTTTAATCGAAGATAAATATCTTCGTCTCCATAAAACAATGTCTTCACGTTCAAGTAGCATACTTTTGCGATTACATCTTAAAAACCTATAAATAAATAGTATAAAAACATTTAAATAATTTAATATCAAAACTTACTTAAAATTAAGCATTCTCATTAATTTATATAAAGTAGAAATACTCATTTGAGGTATATTTTCATCTTCCTTTAATTTCTTTAAAATCCTGTTTAGTGTACGAAGTTCTCCATCATAAAAAGTATGTACTACCCGTCTTATCATCAGTATCGTGACTTTGTCCCTAATCGCTTTGATGGTGGTGAAATTTGCCCTTTGGTTTTATATTCATGAATTATTCGATAAACATTTCTTCTTGAAACACCTATTCTTATTATGGAATATAAATACACAGAAGTTTATGTTTCGCTTATTTCAGTATACTATCTAAAGTGTTTGATATTTGCAGTGCTATCTGTGTTCTTTTTCTTCTAGGACAACCACCAATAATTTTCTTATACATGTTTAATACAACTTGCTTTTCCTGTACTGACAAATGTCCATGTCCCAAGGTAGCATGCTTTTTTTGAGGCGATGTTTATAATGCACTTGTACTAGGCTGTGAATCTATTATCACAAGCAAATAGTTAAAAAAACTAATTTTATTGCTTGAATACCGTAGGAACACAAAAAAATACTTTACAAAAATATTTACTCAATCAGCTATGTTAGCAATATGGCGGTACTCAAATTGGAAAATTTGAGCAGTGTAAACATGACTGGCAACTTACCAATCATAAGCCTATATTTTGACGGACGATTTTAGATTTTGTCCCTCTTATTAAAAAACAAGGAATAGAATATATTACTTAATAATTCACTTAGAAAATGCACTAATAAACTGTCATGCGGTACTAATATTTAGAGGGACACTGCCAGTAATTCAGGTAGAATGTTATTCAAAAAATCAAAATAATTGACTCAAAAATAAAATTATTGATTATGGCCGCCCACATATTGAACAAGATTCGCCGTTGATGGCGTGCTGGAAGAATCAGACGGGAATTTTGTGTTTGCCATTCATGATTTCATGAATTCATTAAATTTCATGTTCAATTGGGTATAGATATAACAAAGAATACACTTATTATAAAATTTATTTAATTATGCTTCTACTGAACATCATTAATTTCATGATAGAAAAGTTTGAATTACAAATTACAAAAACGAATTGTATGTAGAGAAAGATCATTCTCATATTTTACTTCTATTTACAACTAATTTTTGCAATTTATTATTATTTATAAATAAACTTCGACAAAAGAGTTGGACTAGAATAGAAATATTAGTTTTTCTAATTGCAAAATTATTCTATAATTGTATAGAATGTTCGTAGGAAGTTTACACAAATATGCTTGAAGCAAAATACATAAGTCAGAATTTAAACTGTAAGCAGAAGCAAATGCAACGCCAGATAATATATCTCAAAATACAGTACTTATACAGCAATTTTCAAACAATGCAGATAAATTATACATCCCTGCTCATTTCTAAACTTTTTCGTTGTGATCCAACCATAACAGATGAAATTCATTAACTTTTTCTAAAACAAGGAACTGTGTTTAAGGTAGAAATTCAACTACGACGAATAAGTGTATGTGTGAAAAGCGAATTTCAAACAACTCCGTCAATCCCTGACTCTGATCATGAAAACTAATGTCCTACACGCCGTCCTGTCACCATGACCCACTTTTTTCTCCCGGCTTAATTTATATTGTCGTGAATTTTACCAAGCGTATATCCGGCTCTCGTTTGTTTTACATTTGAATATTAAAATACATGCAAATGAAAGAATTAGTATCGGAAAATGTATAAATTCCCCGAATTTCCATATTTTTTCGTTTTCAGTTTATGGAAACATATTTTCCAACAAAAGTCTCCTAATAATTGTATACACCATGCACATTCAAGTATATGTAGTTAAGAGAAATATCAAAAAAAATGGATACATACATAAAACATAGTACGTATTTATTATTATTTTCATTGGCAGCAACTGTTAGAAGCGCATATTCTAGAAACTCGCCAATTAATTTGAAATATGAACGGCGCTATACATGGACATGAAAAGATATTACTTAGCTAGCTAATACACAAATCTGTGAAACAAACATATAAAATCATCAAGTGCCCAATTATTTTATAGAACAAGTGATAACCTTTCAAAATTTTTTATCGTCGTAAAACAGACGCACTAATAAATAGAAAGCCTTGCATATCGTACTGCTTAATTCCAAGTAATTGGCCGAATGTCCAAATCAAAATTTAAATCCTCTTATTGATTTAGAGAATTCACAGAACTCGAATTGAAACATAAATACAACTTGTTTATTTTATTGTCAAAACAATATACCATATTCGAATATACTCAACTGATACATTGCGCTTCATCACACTAACACAAAATCGGAAATACTGATCAAATTTGATCTCAAATATGTCTGCTTTGTCAGCCTAAACAGGTGAAATGCCCTATTTAAATTTTTTATATTACACTTACATACCTGCTGCTTATTCCAATGAATTTATATAAAGGCTTTGTTATGAGGGCTTCCAGGTTTTGACCGCGTCATAGTAAAGTACATATGTACAATACAAAATAAAATAAAGCAAAAATGGAAATGAAAAATACAAAAAATATACACATACCTACCGATATCTTCATGCCAGCTCACATCATCACCCAGCACAAAAGCAATCGGTACTCGGCTCTCTAGTACATCGCGCCATCTCAGTTTCCCAACCCGACAACATCGACAAAGAATTGAAACATGTGAAAATTGCTCTTCTACAGAATGGCTATACCTCCGGCAACATACAAAGGGTCGTAAATAGATACATTCATCCACGATCTCCTAAGGTAGCACGAGAATCTAGTAGTCAGCTAAGTACCATCGTTCTCCCCTACATCCATGGCGTTACAGATCACATCGGCAGAATTATTCGTAAGCAAATTATCCAACTCATCTTTAAACCTTTAAACAAGGTCTTCCAAATTCTTCCTTCGCCCAAAGACACTCGCCCTGCTCTCTCCCATAAAGGCATTTACAAAATTCCCTGTGACTGTGGCTCGGTGTACATTGGCGAAACTGGACGTTCTATTCAAACTAGAACCAAAGAACACCAACGGTACGTTAAGTCACGTTCCTCAACACATTCAGCCTTAGCCGAACACTTTATTGATACGGGCCATAAAATTTGTTTTGATCAGGTAAGTATCTGTTGTAAGCAAGTCGGATCGTTATTTTCCATGAAAGGTAACAGATGCTATCGAAATCCAGAAACATCCCCAAAATCTCAATCGTGATATTGGTTACCCACTCTCCATTATCTGGAAACCCGTCCTTTCCGCTTCTTCGACCCGTGCTAATTGTTCCGCATCGGTACCTCGCGCTCACCGTTCCGTTTGCCTGCACTGTGGTATATATACCCCCGCACGTCCACCTTCTCCTTGTCAGAAGGTTTTCGCCTCTAGCGTGGTTGACACGTCGAGTTACCGTGACCTTCTGGCGCCACTCACCTAATTTTGCTCCTGAAGAAGCCACTTACATTAGTGGCGAAACGTCGAGTTTGAGTAAGTTGTAGGGTAATTCCGGGTGAGATGGTGAGCTGGGTGAGACGGTGAATTGGCTTAAATGCTATATTTGAAGCCATATACAGTTTTAGTTACCATCTCCCCCGGAATTACCATATATATATTTTTTGTTTTCCATTTTCATTTTTCTTTTCTTTTATTTTGTATTGTATATATGTACTTTACTATGACCCGGTCAAAACCCGAAAGCCCTCATAACAGAGACTCAGACCGTGAAAGCCTTCGATATCATTTATATAAAGGCTTGGTTTCAATAACAACAATTTCTATTTGCTACAGATAATTTTCGTGTTGCATTAGACTAAAAAGATTTTTTTTAATTAAGATCTCACAACAATCAATTTTCTAATCTTTTCGCATGATACATCTAAGATATTGAAATTTCTTATTTATTCAAACGTTCCCTACAGGGTTAATTATGGAATTCTACGTTCAGGATACCTAAATTTAGCTCTTTATTTTGCCTTAATTAGGTATTTTTTATCTTGCTTGCATAAAAGAAGCTAAATTGCCTTGTTCAAAGGCAGCTATTATAACAATTCTGAGTCGGTTATAATGTCTCAAAAATAATCTGCATCTATGTACATCGAAGTTCATTATGAGTACCTAGCCAATTTAACGATTCTATATCAAAGAAATATATATATTCCTTTTAAAAGGAATTATTAATTTAATTTTTTTTTCCAATTTGTGTATAAACGGTAAGAATTTGTTTCTAGTTAAACTAAAAACATCTTGAACAAAGTGAATTCTTTGAAAATGAATCTTAATGAATGAAATACTCGAGCGATAAAGAATCATTTTGTGAAACAGTCCATATTTAATGTTCATACTATTTTCAATTATACCTAGAGAAATTACAATACAACATCACCGTGTATAAAAAATATAGAATGACCCTCTCTGCAATTAGACGAAAATACAAATTGGTCCCTTTATAAAAAAGAAATACAATATTACTTTCTCTGGAATAAATCTGATTATTGTTTCAGCATTGTCTTAATTTGCCTAGCATAGGATCAATTAACCTTTGACTGTAGTTACTAACAGGTAAGCTTTATGATGCTGCACACATCTTCCATTAAATTTGTAACAGTTAGTGTATGTAAAATGTCGTTCCACTGTTGCTACCAAGGATTACAAATTTGAAAAACCCACTTATATTAGTGGCGAAACAGTTTAGTAGATTTTGCATTTTTATCTTATTTTATAATTTTGTTCTTATATATTTTTATATTTCACTGCCATGACGCGGTCAAAATCCGGAAGCGCTGATAATAGTGACTCGAACCATCGAAGCCTTCGATATCATTAACGTCTAGGTTGTAGAATATAAAAATGGCAATCAGAAAAAAACCCCAAGGTTAGATACAAAAACTTCTGCGAAAATAACTGTAACTACTCTTCTCCAGCAAATTTCCATGTAATTGCGACGATTCCGCCCGTGTCAACCGCAGACATACACTTCCAAGAAACCACTTACCGATCTCATTCAATGTATCGTCAGATCTAGCAAACACTTTACTATTATTTAAAGAAAATTGTACCAACGATTGTATATTTAAACTGAAAAAAAGTTCTATTGGATTTACTTTTATATTTTTTCACTCAAAATAACGCATGGGAAAAATATATACTTTTCTGAGAAAGAAAATCGTTTTCAAATAAACGGGATATATAAACAAATTAACAATCTAACAGAAAAAAAGCCCTACGCATGAAACCGTTTTACCGTCATGGAAAATCTCGCTCAGTTCACCTAATATAATTGTTCTGCAGTATATGTTGATTTCGTGTTGGAAATCATTGCAAAATTTAAAACTAAGTAGTATACACTCCATATAAATTTGTCTAAAGATTTGAGCGCAGTTTTCTTCGACTATTGTTTCTTTATATTTAAGAGGACGTTTCAACATAAAAAATTTCGTAACAGCCAAGCAGGCGAGAAATCACAACTCCGTTAGAATATAGATGTCACTATCAGCATTAATATCAATGAAAATATAGCAAAATACGACATTTATTTTAGAAAATCCGTAAATTGCGAAAAACTATAAATGTACCACAAAATTATTATTTTGTATTAATTATGGGCAATTGTCATTCTCAATAACAAATATATCTTGATTGTATTATGAGGTAATATTTTTTGTTAAGATACAAATATAGGTAATTTACAATTCGCGCTTTACGATTGAACTTTTGTTGGCTTGGTAATAGTGCAATAGTAACTCTCTTCTTATATCTGCTTGTCCTTTGTTTCGATGGCAACGTTGCAAAGTGACTTTAAGTTTGAAATGCTTTTCCAGTATCATATTTTTAAGCCTCATTCATGCTAGTCAACTCGGCCGAGTGATAGACTAGCAAGCCATTAGCACTCAAATAATACGTGTAAACATTCACTGGTGCTAGCTTGAACTAACAACCGCTAGTCAATCACCTCGGCCGAGTTGACTAGCATATATAAATGGGCCATGAGCCTTTAAGGCTCATTTATACATGCTAGTCAACTCGGCCGATGTAATTGACTAGCAAGCCACTGGCACTTAAATAATACGTGTAAACATTCACTGGTGCTAGTTCAAGCTAGCACCAGTGAATGTTTACACGTATTATTTGAGTAGCATGATGCTGTAATCTATAGTAAAATTCCATTACTAACAAAAATATCCCATCTTTTTTGCATGTTTCTACGAAATTTTTGGTCATTTTGTAAGTACAGCGTTTTCCTAACCTAAAAGATAAACAATATAATAATAATAATAATAATAAAAAGGACTTTATTTCATCATACCAAAAAGAAACTTACTAGATGATGCAAACATATGTATAATATAATCAGAAATAGTGTGAAATTCAATTTCAATTTAACCCTTTGAACAACTTTCAAAACTATAATATATGAATTTTAAATGTCAAATTGAATAGTCACATCTTATGAAATTACTATACTACTGGAAAATTGGCAACACCTAATATAATTTTCATAAAAACAATACTAATACATAATCATTATATAATTTAAAATTTGATTTCTTTACTTTAATTATTTAGTAAGCAGTGTGTGGTATAAATATAAATGATATTTTTCTATATTATTTGAGCTAATTTTAAGTAGTAATATATAGAATGTCCAAATTAGTTCTTTATTATTTTAAAAAGTACCTATATTATTTTTATATGAAACTGCTTTTATTTCTGTTACATAGACATAAATGACAAATTATAGCAAGTAAAATAATAGGTTGCTTGCAGCGCCATCGCGAGAACGATTGCCAAAGTGCTTGAAGCTCTATGATTTTGTTTATAAAAAAAATGGCCGTCTAAGATAATGATTAGTTTTTCGAAGCTTTATCGAGAACGCAAGCATATTTTTAATTTATTATAATACATTTCATCATATATTTCGTAATAGACAAATAATTTATTGTTCTCAATGGGGTGTCGCAACTAAGCAACAAATTTTGAACAAAATGAGATTTTAGAAATTTAATTTCAACGTTTAGCAACGCCGAAGCTATGCATTTCTAATTTGTTATCGGCTGAGTGCTCCCTGCCATATCATAGCGGCCTCTTAAACGATGACTACAGACGCGTTTATGAACTCAGGATTTATTATTTATCATACGCAATGCTTGTGTATTAATTTATAAATGTTACTTCATTTAATTTAATGCCATTTGATAACAGGAAACCAACAAATCCAGAAAGTATGAATATTATCTACAAAAAATATATTTTACCGAAATTTTAAAATATAAACAAGTGACGTTTCTTTTCTATTGCTCTCTGAGCAAAATATAACAGTACTCCTTTGTGGATACACTCCATCGACTTTAAAAGATAGGTATTTAGGGAAGCTGAGCTGTACTTTCGAAACTGACAGTTAAAGATGGTTATAGTGACCAGACCTGCTACGCATAATCCAATTTAGTAATTATGAAAGTAAAAGATAGCGTTTGTAGTAACTGATCGGTTTGAAAAAATCATGAAAATTGTACACCGAAGCCTAGTCTACTCAACTCAGCATCGAAAATATCTCACCGTTTATACCACAGAGTGTAAGTAACAAGAGACGATTTATTGATATTTAATTTAAATTTGTACTTTGTACAGAAGCCTTCAATGTATTGAATATTTTCTTGTAAGGTCAAAACGTCATTACACCTACTAATAGCTTACAAATTTGGAGATTATCTACATACACAAGCATAGACTAAACTTCAACCCTGTAGGACACCTGAGAATGGAAAGAAGTTGAAAGATTTATCGCCACTGTAATGGACGTTGTTACTGACTAAATAAAAGTCATTTAGCTGTAAGAAGACAAACCCCAAACCAAAGTTAGAGAATTTACGAATTAGATTTACATGACCGACAGTATCGAAAGCGTTACTAAAACCAGTATATACAACCTCGACTTGCTCTTGTTTATCCTAATCTTGATAACTGTAGTGGTTACCGTTGAATGTCTGCATACGAAACCATGACGATAAGGTGAAACGAATGATCTAGTGTTTCCATGTAAGTTCAAACAAACAACATTCTCATATATTTTAGTAAAATTCGATAGGGTGGATATAGATCTCTAATTATTAATTTCAATTTTTACATCTTTCTGGAATATTGGATAAACCCTGCCATAAATGAGAGAAAGTAGATGCGTTTATGAATAAATAAATTGTTATAGCTAGAAGTTTGGCGAAAGCCGTCCCAAGCTCATGCAAAATAAAAGATGAACCGCGAATTGAATTGAATGAACCGTGTCTGGAAGTCTTATATCACAATTTGAACTATTTCAAATTAAGTAAGTTATATAAACATTAAAGTATAGTGTATTTAGGACAAATCCATTACCTGTTGTTGAAATAAGGAAGATTAAAATCACCGATAATAATAATTCATTTATGTGAAATAAATACTTCAAAACAGTCACTTAACACCCAAAAATGTGAAAATACTTGGAATACATACCTATATTACTATTATTATATATTTAACTACATACATACATGCTTTATTCATACTGATAGGTAATAAAATTTCGCTTTCAACTAACCTGTAAAAATGTAGTGTTACAATTTGAAAAAATGGAGATTTTCGCAATTCAATTGTTTCAAAAAGACACTGATATCTAAAACACTCTGTATAACGTATTTAAGTCTACATCTGTTTATTGTCATCACAGAAGATGCTTTCTAACGTTATGTTAAGTTTTATAACGTTCCTTTTTTCCGTTACCGAAATAATGGCATACTTCTGAAGGTAGCTAAATGTCAAAATTTTCAATCAAATGTAAATATCTTGCAAAAAAATGAAAATAACTGAATATTATCTTGTATAAAGTTGTCTTAAAATTCCTCAGGCAATTCAAAAATGTGATAATATATAGGATGTTCTATTTAAAAATGTAAGTTACTGGTGGTTACGGTCAAACTAAACACCCTGTATATCGTAGAATAATTTTACAATATAAATTTCATAAAACTAAACAACTTTCGTATATAAATATTTGCTGCATTTTGCATAGCAAAGGAGATATGGAAGAATATCGCACTATTATTACACCCTGTATACAGATCGTTGCATCGCAAGTGCCGTCAAACGCTCGCTCCGATTGACGTGTTACTTCGTTAAGTAGGTCTTAGCGTTGTAGTATGTATGTACGTGCATAGCTACGCCGGTCGTATGAATTATACGTAATGTAGGTAGACACATAATATATGATAAAATTTTCTTCAACGTGCACAATGTGCCCGCTGTTTTTATCCTCATAAAAACTAAATATGTAGTTATAACAAGAATAGCAAACTTGTGCACAGAATATGAATTGTAAGAAGATTTTTATGACGAATGAAAAATGTAAAATATTAAAGCAATGTGGAGAATAGTAATACTATGTATTATCACAACAATTCACAGTAAAATAATGAAATTTAAATTCTTATTAATTAGTAGCTAAATAAAAAATGAATATTCTCATATTTGCAGGAATAAACGTTAAAAAAATATGCATATGTTACAACAGAAGGAATCTATTATTAGTCATAAATTATTATTTTATAAGTTAACATAAAAGCGACCACTTTTCTAATGCATTAAATGCTCGAAACGTCTTCCGGTCGCCTCAAAGCAATATGCTAAACGATCGTAGAAGCCTCGTTGCGCATTCTGTAAAATTGCTGAAGGAATGTCATCAAAAGTGTTAATAATTTTTTGTTGCAATTCTGCCAAATTGTTTGGTCTATCGTTTTCAAATGTATAGATCTTAGTTTTTATGTATCCCCATAAGAAAAAGTCATTAGGGGAGAGATCTGGTGATTTAGGTGGCCAGCGAATAGTTCCCCAGGTACTTAGAACACGGTTTGGAAATACATTATGAAGATATTCCCGTACAACTCTACTATTATGAGCGGGACACCCATCCTGTTGAAACCATATGTTATCCAAGTTGAGCGCCAATTCGTGGAGGCGTGGGATAATTCGATTCTGGAGCAAGTTAAGATACTTCCCGCCTGTTAAATTGCCATCTATAAAAAATGGTCCAATTTTATGCTCTCCAAGTAATCCCGCCCATACGTTTAATTTTTGGAGATACTGAGTTCTAGCATTGTAAGTTAGGTGCGGGTTTTCTCTTGCCCAGTGTCGAGGTACAGCGGGATTATGTCTTCCGTGCAACGGGAAAGTACTTTCATCCGTAAATAATATATTTGCAATAAAATTTGCGTTTTGATTGCAAATATGCATCATATTTTCGCAAAATTCCATTCTCTGTTCTTCATCTTCGGGAAATATTTCATTTGTTTTCTGTAATCTGTAGGCATGGTATTTATTTTTCTTTAAAACACGGCATACTGTGCTTTTAGAAATATCCAGCTGCTCACTAATACCCAATGAAGATATTTTCGGGTTCTGTTCGACACTGGCACAAATTAAAAGATTTCTTTCGTCTTAGCGAAGAAATGGCTGCCTATTACGTTTGTACTTGTTCGGCATAATACAGCCCAATCTTTCCAAATTATTTATTATTCGCTGAATTGTTTTTAGAGCGGGTCGTGATTGATAATTTTCATAAAAGCGCTCTATTATTTGCCTTAAGGGTATGATGATACCACTTAATAATTTGTTTTCTTTTTTTTTTTTTTTTTTTTTTAATATGTGGTGGGTGCTTAGTTGCAGTGACTCCGTAAACTGTATCGCTTGTCTGGCTATCACTGCAACTCTCGCGGTGTAGTTTTTTGTGTGTGTATGTTGTGTTCAATGGCTTTGTGACAGCATCATATCGCCTTTTATGATGCCGCGCTGTTAATCACTTTGCTCCCAACAGCGAATGGCAAGTCGATCCGGGATTAAACTCTCTGAAAAAATGTCACCGTCCCTCCAGAGAATTGAACCCCGGCACCTATCGTCCTCTCACAACAATAGTCAGCCGCCTAACCACTGCGGCCATCGACCCGTCTTTGAACTAAATTATAAACATCCATTATTTTTATAACATATAAATACCAAACTAACAAACTAAATAAATACTTATGTATGTATCTTACACTAAACTCTGCAGAAAACCTAATAGAAACGACGACAAAACACCAACTAAACGAATATGTTTAGCAAAAATGCTTGAAGAATGAGACAATTAACAGATTAGGATATAATAAGAAAATGCAAATGAAAAGAATATTGTTTCAACGAGAATAATAAAAAAATGAAAATGTAATAAAATATCGCAAAGCGCTAGAACATATGAGACAACTACCTTCTACAATGCCTAACTGGAGACTGCAAATATCCAAATATTCATACGTATTCTCTGCAACATGTAACGGCGCCGGCGCGGCATATGGACTTAACTAAGACATACCGTTCAACTATCGATATAATATTTTAACGGCACTTGCGATGCAACGATCTGTATACAAAATATGTCTCCTTTGTTGATTAACATATTGGACTATTATAGATCTCCGGGAGAGTCTTTGTTCGACATTTCATTGTTATTCCTTAATTCTGCACGTTATACTTCATTCCATTTGTTTAATCTAAAACTTCCACGAATGTTCACTGCAGTTTATAAAATCTTTCGACTCTCTAGCAAACTTCCTTACTTTGTCACTCAATTTTACCTTACTTCATATATGTATATTTCTATAGTGATAGTATGCCATGTTGCTAGATAACAACGTGGCGTCCAGTTACAAACATCATCGGTTTCTTCTCAGTTGTTGTGCTTCTTGTTCAAAGGTTGTCTCGACGCAACTTTATTCTTTTACTTTCAAACGTTCATTCTACAAATTATAAGTTGGTAAGCAATATTTGAGTAGGTCAGCTAACTCTAGGAGTAGTTTTGTGATTATAATAGTTGCTTTATCAATTCTATGTTTTCTTCTACTAGTTTGTTAGTGAAACATAGTTCTACATCGAAGCTATTCTATGTCATCGCGTGTTGAACTATTTCTGAACTATTTCGACCAAATGTTTACAAATTTTAACTTGTTACCCGTCCCGCACATAATTTATAGTTGGTTCTTTAGATACATTAACATTAACATTAATTAATCTAAATCAGACCATCGCAGCGAAAGATAACACAAGTAAGTGATATGTTCAAAAATATGCACTCACTAATATTTATAGCAAGTATATTTTCCTAACCCTGAAGCAATTGTATTGTCTACTTGTTCCTTTTTTCATACGGATTCCATCCAATTCTTTCAGAGATATATTACTACCAGTACTTTATTAATAGGTACTTGTTCTTGTATACCACTCATGTATTTTATACATAGTTCCAGATTAAAACACCAGTTGCAATTTATTATGTTGTATTATGTACAAAACTGAAAAATTATTCCTTGCCTTGCTTTCTTGTTGCCGACAAAATTAATAGGTATGAGTCTCGGAATAACGAATTACAGTCTATTATGGCGCTTATGGGAAAAGCAAGAACTTGCCGTGTTACTATAAATTACAGCTCACTTGTCAAATAAAAGTAAACGTTTCTCTAGCGTAGCATTCTTTTGTATTTAATCGCACAGTACTCGAAGTAACTTTATCTACTATTTTATTATTGAAAGAACATTGAAGAGGAACGAAATATTTGAATAATTCGCAGATAAAGAACTGTTTTCTCGCCTAGTTCATATGTGATAATGAATTGATAATATTCAAGTAATTTCTCCTAAAGTTTGAATTTATTTTTTTATGGAATACATTTCCTAATATGTTATGTATTGCACACTTTCTGTAATATATACGCAACAACGATATCAGAGAATCCAAAAAAGACAAACGTGGAACATATACATATAATTAGAACCGCCGTGTGGTAATTGTTAGACATTCACTTTTATTCCACTGTACCAGTGCGACCCAGATATAATATTTTATATATCTGTACACCTTTTTGCTGTGACATACATTACATTAGCTGAGTTTAATTATATTTCGAATTACTGGAACAGTGTCACTATATCGTATGAACACTTTTAAACGCTATTACGATTAGAACCATATGTGTAAACTAATAATTACATATTCGTATAATAACTAAGCTCTTCATATCAGTCTTATTAATATTTCATAATTAAATAATTAAATAATAATTACCTAATTTCAAAGAGTTTCTCTATTCGCTTCAATTTGGAATACTACAAATCTTAGTAGGAAGTCTATCTAGCTGCTGAGTATGCATTCAAAGTACGGCATGCACTTGCAGACAAGCAGTTGTATCGACCAGGTAATAGGACCGACATTGTAATAGAAACGAACTACAATAATTAAGGATCGAACTGAAGAGGGTGCACTTACGACGAACATTACAAATAGCGAATAATGTTATACAGTAGAACATATAAATATAAATAATAAATATAAATAATATAAATATTATTTATATTTATAAATATTTTAGAAAATCTTCATTTAAATTCTTTAAATGCAATTTCTTGAATCGTTGAAAGAAATAAAAAATAGATTAGCTCAAATCACTATAATCTCCACTAGAAAATGAGTTAAGTGTCGCTTTCATAATATTGAAAGATGTTATTTTCATTAAAACAGTATCAGTTTGATATGTACAGTGGACAGCAGCATAATCGATACCGTTACGGAATTTCCTAAACCTTAATAGCAATGTAGAGGGGGTTATGTTGTGCGACCTTCAGTTAGGATTTATAGTAGATATTATTATTAGTAGATAAGGTCGACGTTAGCTTGCGGTGGTGTCGATTTAAAAGCTGGCCACTGTACACATTTATCAAGAGTAATTATATTGCCGCTCAATGGATTTTTCATCCATTAGGACATATTATAGCTATTTACCTAGAACATATCATTACTAACTATTCATCATGGTTATGACGACTCCAAGTTTTGATGTGGAATATGTGAAAATTTACTACCGAAATTATTCTGTGAAGTATGACAGTATGATCCTATGTAAACGTAGATAACCCGCCTCCTCGTCAAGTGTTCCAGTTCTACTTCTCTTGGAATTACTAGTTGGATTGTTTGGAGCTTTCTACGTAGATCTCGCACCCTGCTGGAATATCTAAAATCAGGAAAGCGACAGATTATTAATAGATCTTACGAATTTCCTCTAACAATAAATGATAAGAATTAAATGATAAAATGTACTCAATCGCTTAACGTATAGAGACTGTTCCAAGAAATCACAAAATGGATAACACCTGTTAAATATTTCAATCATTAGATATGTTTTCACAGTTCCTTCAATCAAGCTAATGCGACGTGAGCAATAGATGTATTTTGATACCGAAAACAACCCTTCTATATCTAGTGATTCTATATTAGCATTTTTAATATAATCTTCGAAATAACTTAACCAATCTTTAGGCGCACCTTCATAACTTTGTCTTAATGTGATAAACTGAAAATATCTATCTAAAGCATTTTCAAATTTTTCTACTGAACACTCATTGACGTTGAATTACCATCATATTTTAAGTCCGCGATTTCTGCTATGAAACTATTAACAATGTCTAACATTGTATTCCCGACGTAACGTAACTGTGATATTTTTAAAGCAAATGCATAACTACGAAATAATACTTACGGTCATGTCATTTAGATTGAAAGTTACTGAAGGTTTTATCACCACTTGCAGCTCATTAATACTTACCAAACCCTCGCCACCGTCTGTTGGTGCTATCTGCCAGCTCGAGTGATTAATAGTCAATTAAAAAAGAGTGTTTCCGTGGTGGTGCAACTGATTTTCCCTCAAACTAGTCCATATGGTTTAGCGGTAACATAAATATCGCTCACAATTTTTCTTATAATAATAGTAGTATAGTACCAAGTTCGCCTTGTAGTACATACATACATGGCGAATGTATTACTCTAGCTAGGCATTTCGTACTAAAAAACTTTGCTTGCTCTGGATATGTCAATATCCTTGAAACGGTCGTGTGAATCGTATAACAAAAGTGCATTTGATTCTTCTATTTGTTTATGTATTAGGGTAAACAAAATAAAACTGTAAATTGCTACGATTTTATCCAATTCAATGGGTGAACTAACTACAAGGATACCATACAGAAGTAGTTTAAATGTTTGGAAGATACAAAATTTGTCGTTTATAAAAATAAAGACGCAATAAAAGAACTTTTTTGACAGAATTAGAACACTGCGCTTCATCCTTAATTATACTAATAGATGGATATTTACTTCTTAGAAAGAGTTTCTAATGTAGTTACGGATTTTCCAATACAAATAATTAAATAAACAATAAAATTTATACGGGATTTTCGGTGCTTTAATAATAAAATTTTTATTTTCGATATTTCATCACAATTCTGACTTCTTTAGGAAATTATATTGATTAAAAAGAAATAGATTAACGTCTAGTTTGAAGCAATTCACAGAATTGCGACGAAATACAGAAAATACAGATTTTATTATTAAAGGACCGAAAAACCCGTAGAAATTTTATTGTTTAACAAAAAAAAACAATAATTAAATTAAATACTTTCATTTTACAATGATTGTATTATTATATTTTATGCATTCGTTTATCTGATCGATTGATAGATTACTATACCTTGTTTTTTTAATAAGAGAGACAAATTTAAAATCGCCCCCCAAAATATAGACTTATTGGTCAGTTGCCAGTTATACTGCTCAAATTTGCCAATTTTAGTGCCGCCATATTGAAAACATAGCTGCTTGAGTAAATATTTTTGTAAAGTATTTCCAATTTTTGTGTTTCTAGGATATTCAAGCAATAAAATTAGTTCTTTTTACTATTTGCTTATGATAATGGATTCATAACCTAGTGCAAGTGGCTTATCAACATCGCCTCCAAAAAAGCGTGCTACCTTGGTACGTGGATATTTGTCGGTGCAGGAAAAGCAAGCTATATTAAACATCTATAAGAAAATTATTGGTGGTTGTCCTAGAAGAAAAAAAGACACAGATAGCGCTGGAAATATCAAATACTTTAGGTAGTATACTTAAATAAGCGTATATAAACTTCTCTGTATATGCATATATCCCATAATAACAATAGGTGTTTCAAGAACAAATTTTTACCGAATAAGTCATGCATATATAACCAAAGGGCTAATTCTTCCATCATCAAAACGATCAGGAAGAAAATAAGTGCTATCTACATTTGACGATACTGTTAAATACTTGATACGACGAGTAGTACATAGTTTTTTTATGATGGAGAACCTCCTACACTAAACAAGGTTTTAAAGACATTAAAGGAAGATGAAAGTATGTATACCTTAAATGAGTCGTTCTATTTTATATAAATTAATGAGAATGTTTAATTTTAAGTAAACTTTGGTATTACATTATTCAAATGTTTATATACTATTTATTTATTCGCAAATGCTACTTCAACGTGGAGACATTGTTTATGTTTTATGATGATCCTTTTCGTCCGTGATCGTATTAATGTCCTATCGCATTATAATCATTTTCCTGTAATGTTAGTAGATTTTTTTTGTTACGTAATCTTTATTGTTAATTGTTAATTTTGTAAAATTTTATGATTTGACTTTATACTGTGTCTTCGAAATAGAATATTTGTTGAATTGTTTGGTTTACATAATTTCTACCCTCCGGCCCATCTGTTATTTTGAAATATATTCTTATTCGCAATATACCTTTACCGTTTATTGCTATTCTAGGTTTAGCTACAGCATTCAAAACATAATAGATAGAAAATATGTTTTTGAATTATTAAGTATTGCAAACTACTTCATCATATATTTTGTCGTCGTAGATAAATAATCATTTTTCAGATTAAATATCTTCTATTGTTTTTTCATAGTATTATATTTGACTTCGTCCAGTTTTCACGCACTATAGCGAATTACTTTATATGATATAATCACACTATACATATACGTATTGTATATATATCGGAAAATATTTATTGACTTATTGAATCAACAATAATTTAATTATTAATAATAATTAATTTTAAATATGTATACTAATTGTTGTGCAAATGCAAGAGGGTTATAAGTGATACGTTAAGGCTTGAAATTATACATATATATTTCAATATATATACGCAGATATAAACTGTAGCGTATTTTATACATAATATGTATGTACACTCGGTTGATTTAAAATCGACTCACCCGGCAAGCGACGTAGACCTAACGTCGCACACATAAACTTTCAACATTTAACTGGATGTTTGTAGTAATAAAGCAATTTGCTTATGAGCAGGTAAAATAGCTACGTAATGTGAAATGAATGGGAAGATCGCTGCAGAAATATATTCTTTTTCAGATACTTTTAATACCTGCGTTATTACGTAGTATAGCGTTTGCCAACACCCATTACCATTAATGACATATAAACGCAAATAAAATAATAATACAAATGAATTTAAGAAACATAAGAAAAATTATTTATCGAAGCAGATAGACAGGAATCTATGTTCATCTTAAGTTTGTTTCGTTAAAAACACTGATTTTATTCGAGAATGAATAACAAAACACACAGTAAACAAATAATAATTTATTTCAAATAAAAGAGAAGGTAAACGAAACGGCAGTCAAACTGAAAACAAATTAATACACAGAAAAACTTTTGAATTATTGATTGGTTCTGAAGGACATTTTCTGCACCATCATGCGAACATCCATTCTCTAAAGTATGTGTAATAGGGTGAATCAAAAAACGCGTTTTTTTCTGCAATACAATTCTAATAGCACAGAAAACTTGCGCATAGGCGTCATTATAAATAAAAAAAATATTTAAAAATTTTTTTTTTAATTTGAAATCATGCAGAAGGCCTAAAGTTACCAAAAAAAGTCAAAATCACGGTGAATTAAAAAAAAATGCAAAAATTACAAAAAAAATACATTTTTTGTTGTAATAGTGAAAAAAGTGTTTTTAAGCGTGTCCTTATTGCAAACAAAAAGTAATTCGACCCATTCTTGTTTTACTGAATTCGCGCAAAAGATCTAAAGTTGCGGGCAGGGTTGCCGCCCTGAAAATATTATGTTGGCTATGATAATGGATGAGAGACCACACATTAGAGAAGTTGGCTACAGGAGGATCCTTAAATCCAGAAATGAGCCATCGGCTGAAGGTTACGTAAGAGACTTCAAAATACCTTCAATAAATTTTAGTGCAAACGACTATACCGAAGGAATTGATTGGTCAATCTGCAAGTTAACACCGCCGCCACTACTGTCCAAGATGCTAACTGAACACATTGCTTCTTTGTTGAAAGACAAAGCGCTATCAGCTTAAACTATTTTTCAAACACTTCGGTAAATTTAAAAAAAAAGCGTAATTAACAGTTTAGTAGATCAGGCTATTAAATTAGCTCACCCTGAATTTAGAAAAGAAAATTTAAGCAAAGTTAAAACAATACTAGAAAAAAATAGTTATCCTAAAGAGTTTTATAATAAATTAATCACAAAAAGAATAAATAAAATATATAACACAGGTACAAAATCAAATAATAACATATACCACACTATACCATATATAAACAATTTAAGCGACACAATAAAACACGAATTAAAAAAATCAGACATTCACATAACTTTCATACCTATCAACAATAGACATTTATTCACAAATTTAAAAACACCCATTAAACATGATAATGGAAGTAATGTCGTTTATAAATTATATTGCAAAGATTGTAACAAATGTAATATCGGACAAACCAAACAATATTTAAAGAAACGAATTTATAATCATCAATACACTGTTACACATGTCACCGCTGAAACTGCTTTAAGCACTGTAAAGAAGTAAAGATAGACGACATAGTTTTGATTTTCAAAACAGAATTTTAAAAAGGAAAATAATTATAAAAAAAGTCTAATTTACGAAATGATATACATTAAAAAAGATGAAAACGCGGCAAATTTTAGAACGGATATTGATAATTTAAGCATTATTTATAATAATTTAATTCACGCCCGAATTCTATTAATTTTAAGGTCTTGACTAGGTTTTTTGCCATGTTTTCCCTAGTCCTTGAACAGAATTGTTAGAGCGTGACAAAAAATAGATTGATATACGAATAATTCAAATCATTTCAATTTCTATAGTTGGATTAAACCATTTTTCCTTCATTATTACTTGTGAAAATAATTAAAATTCGATATATTAATGAATTCTTGGTTTTTCAGATAATTTTGTTGATAGGCATGGCAATTTATATGTCAAATGTATGTCAAATTACTAATAATATAAAATTATTAGTAATTTGACACATATTAAATGTCAATTTCTTCCACTGAAGAAGATATTTAACGAAAACATATTATTATATGTTATGGAATAAATTGGTATTTAATTATTTTTTGTTTTATTGACCTCTAAGTGGAATTTTTTTTTTATTAATGTGGTGGGTGCTTAGTTGCAGTGACTCCGTAAACTTTATCGCTTGTCTGGCTATCACTGCAACTCTCGCGGTTAATCACTTTGCTCCCAACAGCGAATGGCAAGTCGATCCGGGATTAAACTCTCTGAAAAAATGTCACCGTCTCTCCAGAGAATTGAACCCCGGCGCCTATCGGCCTCTCACAACAATAGTCAGCCGCCTAACCACTGCGGCCATCGACCCGTTAAATAACAAATACCCGTTAAATATAAATCAGGAATTAAAAGATAAGTACATAAAGGTCAGAAAATACATATATTAATTATAACATAATAGTGCTTAATCTCAAAAATCATTGAATAAATCCCTGAATATTAGAATTACATGTTAGTTAATTAAAATTTTCATAAATTTCCTTAATTATAAGAGGATTAAATAAATTGGAGAAAATCGGTTTCTTCTCTGTTTAAGGTGGTGGAACCTAATGTGAGATTTTAATAAATAATTGAATTTACTGTTGATTATTATATGGAAACAAAATACAATAGACAAAATAACAATTTATTTAATAAATATGTTAATTATTAGAAAAATCTTGTAGACGCAGCGAATATAAGAGCGCTCGACAATCTTCAAGAGGCTGTTCATAATGGGCAAAATTTTTGCAAAACTATCGTGAACACTATAATATATTCCTATATTTGTATTATTCATTTTTGTTGAACATGTATTTTTATTTGGTAAAATTTTCGTATTGTATGTGTATTGTTGTATGTTGTGCATCATTCAATTTTGTTGAGAATTAATTTTTATTTGCAAGAATTTCATTTTATTCTAAATTGAAATTTATTTTGATTTCATTTACGCTAACGTTTTTTGTATTAACAATATATCAGTTATTTTTTTTGACTGTAAAAAAGATCCTTGTTGGGACGGATTTCTTGTGAGATTTCTCCATCAATAAAGGTGTATTACTCAATAAAATGAGTATTATTTTAATATTCAAATAAGCATGTTGTTATAATATACATTAAAAATTGTCTCTAATAAAAGTCTGGAAGACTAACAATAACTAAGAGAATACGCCTCTGAAATAATGTAGGAAAACTGACCATCATAAGTAGTAGGGTTTAATAAAGGCCTATATTTCACCACTAAGCAGGTAAATATATGTATTTACCAGCTTGAGATTTAAAATTATAATTACGCATGTTATATACACGTTCGATCTGTATTGTATCCCCTGTGGCCTCTTTCTTAGCCGAAGATGTCTGATAAATATAATACCCTAAGTGGAAAGTATTATTGATACGAATCCATCAGCAGGGGAGAGACATTACTTTAGAAATAGATAGTAAGTACATACATATGTATATTCATGTGTTACAAACCTTTTGTTTCTCAAAACTCTAAGCTTTCATTCACCACTTATACTTATTTATGCCATTCCGATACATCTCATTTAGATTTTTAGTAATTTAAGATAAAAGTAAATATTTGATTACAAAACGATTAACGCTTTCACAGCATTTATTATAATTGGATAATCAAAGTGAAATTTTACAGTTTGCTGTTCTCTTTGTATTAAATACACTTGTGTTTATAACTATTTGGAATAAATTTTAATTTTTTTCGTTTGAATATACAATATGAATTTCGTCCTTTAAATGGATTACATATGTAATTCGGAAGGAGTTCAGATATTTAATTTTGCATTTTATACTGTAACGGTATTTATATCGCCATCCATTGGCAGGTGGCCTAAATCTCTGTTAGCTCTGGCTTCGAGCACCACTAGAGTTCAGATACTTGCAATGGAAACTGCGTGCTGCACATACTATCATGGTTCGTATAGTAACTAACTACCTTATAACCTTCGCGCACTAGATGTCGCAGCTGGAATAACTTCTCAAAAGCAAATTAGGCAAAAAATAAATACGAACAATGGATTTGGACTTTTCGATTTTGTACCAACTGAAATATTTACAATAACATATTGTAATAAAATTAATTAATAAATTTAGAGTGAGTAAGGGATATAATTAACTGCTTTTATGATATTTGTGTTGGAAGATTCATCTATAGGTAAAAAGTTGAAGCGAAGGAGATTTAAAGGAAATAACACTATATTTTACATATTACATGCCTTTATTGTACACATAATCATACAATATACAACATTACTATTAAGTTTCTTATTTTATTTGTATATAATACAACAGCTTCTCCAAAATTCTGAATATCCACTTTTTAAAAATACTCCAATTTTAAGTATTACTTATTTAAATATCGCGAATGGTACATACACATACATAACTATCACTGTATCTGAACTTGATTTTGTTTTCTTAGATTTTATGTATCTACTTATTATAAATTACTTAATAGATAATGTACATGTTACAAAAATTAATTTTGTTGCCGAGAAAACGTATACTTAGTTCAGAATTTTTGGATTATTATGTATCAAGTACTAATCATAGTCGTTAATATTAATATATAAATTTCATCCTATTGTGTCCTGGTATCTACTCTAAAGTACATTTAATTAATATTTCTTTGTCACACTAAGGATTTTACATTAATTTTCGTCTTAGTAAAAGACTGGTTTAGAACAAGTAGGTCATTTTTATTACAAATTTTATTTTTGTTCTTATTTCAGGTTTGTACAATATTATTTTACATCGTATACAGAATGCACAGTTAGAGGTTTCAGAAACGTCTATCGAATTACATTATCCTAGCTAAATAACAAATTATTTTGTAAGTAGCGTTATTTTTATGAAAAACGTAAAATGCAACTCATACATCTCAGTCTTTATATCATTTAAAGTAATAGAGTAACGTTTGAACATACGACGAATATTTCTTACGTAACATAATAATAAAAAATGTTGATTAATAGAACATGATTTTCCAAAAATTAGGAAATATATAACTTGAAACATCGACTTATAAAATTTGGTAAATTTTTCCAAATAGTTGTAGTTTAACACTAATATAATACTAATAATCGTACATACAGTTATCCTTGTTTGGTAGCGTATACATGGGGTAATCATTTTGTATTCAGGTAAATCCAATTATTGAAAGACAGAATTGATTATACAGATACATGAAGAGTATCAACTCTTTGTTGCGTTAGCTAATAAATACAAAAATCTTTGCCACGAAGTATGTGAATTCCCTTAGTTTCGTGGGTACGTTTTACATTCTAAAAACGAAGTATAGTTGAAGTAAGGAGATCTTAAAATAGTTCGTTTCTGTAAATCCGATATAAGACAAAAGTGTGTTGCCAAATTGTATAGTTTATCAAAACCTTTCTATGTACTTGCTGCTTTTCGTTATTCAACACTCATGTATACTGCACAAAGTTATTATAACTAGGTTCGTCAGACAGTCCGTATGGATTATTTTTAATACTTTTGATTGACAAGAATAGAGATATATCGACGAGTATCGTTGAAACTATAGACCTTCCTGAATGGTTCCTGGTATGAAAAAATGCAGTTGCGAAAATTTTAGGAAATACTTACAGGTGACAACATATACATTCTAATTGTAGTTATTTATTATACAAATGTATTGCCAATATTAGGCTGTATTTTCTTTTTATTATTTTACAAGTTTTTCTATAATATTATACTTCATATTGTAGAAATCCTATTGCACAACAATAGAACATACATGCCTATCAAAAAAACATTTAACACAAACTGTAGTACCAATGACTAAGGTTGTAGATGTTGATTTTGCTTTACAGCTTAACTTGATTATTATATCTACTGCTCATCTAAAATCATTGAAATATATAATGCATTGTCAAATATTATTTATAGTCAAACCAGAAGGACATTCTGTATAGTTATAATAATTGACTAGATCGTAAATATATTTTCTTATGATTTTCAAATAATACACTAAAATTATATGATTTATAAAAAAACACTAGCTATCAAAACATAAAGATTTATTTAATTACGCTCAGCACAAATTCTCCTGGTAAAATCAACATCTTCATCACACATCAGCATTCCATATAACTATTTATTCATAAGCGTTTAACGTTGGAAATGGAATCTCTCGAATTTCTTTAAAACAAGTACAAATAAAATCATAAAATCTATTTAGTACGTTTACTTTTCACCTTACTTGCAAGTACACAGTACTAATAAAACGACGTTGTAATTACTACATACGCATAAGTTCTATATGCATACGTTAATGAAAATCACACAGATAGCAGGACGTGTAATTAGTATTTAAATAATTGATAACCCGTTGTCTTCTGCCATATTAAAAATTTAAAAAAATATGGCACTACATTAATTGATACTTGTTCACTAGAAATTAGTAGAAAAACAAAATATGTTTCAATAATGTATTTTTATACAGCTTCAAGAGTAAAGCAGATGGAAGTTCTTTGTGCTGGAACATAGACAAGCCCTATTAGCTTTCTAAAATCTAGAAATAAATAAACAGGGTTTTGTCATTGCACAATTAGTGGTCTAGTTTTGATATAATGGCCACCAGCCAGAATGACGTATTACACTACCTGAAAATGATATTAAGTTCATGTATACTTTAGTTGTTTTTAATAACAAATATACAAGATTGTATAACTACCTCTCATTTAAAATCCAAATAGCCTTACGAAAGTTTTCTGAAATAGTTTTCTTTTCAAAATACTGATTACTTCGGATCGTTATTTAAATTCAATTGATACTGATAGAGCATCTCGTGATTTTAAATTCAAAATAATAAATTAAATTTCTGAATAAAACTGACTGAAATATAGAGGATAATTAAGAATGCACTAGTAAGTTATCCAAGAGGCAATCACAAAATAAACTAAAAGCCGCTGTTGGAATGAGACGGGCATATTGTCAGATTGGAACAAAAACGAGTTGGTTCAATCGCTGAGTTCAGAAGCAGAAAGATAACCAAAAGAAAGCAGTCTCTAAAAATCATAGGTAGGAAGAATAGTGGAATTGGAAAGAAATAGTGAAGAAACAGGAAGAAATAAAAAAGAAGGCAAGATATCTTAAGGCTCAGAAGAACTGGTTGGAATTAGAACCTCAGCGCTACTAGCTCTATGAAGAACGAAAATGAATAGACAGAGCTTTTAATACTAACATTTCCTATTAATTATTACCAGAATCTTCGACATTAGTATAAATTCCATAATTAGTGTATTTCTTCCTATTTGACCTTTTACTATTTCTGTTAATTGCTATCCCAACAATATTTAGAAGATGCACCTCTTGACATTTATGCAAAGCTCTTTGCTTTGCTAATATCAATCCGTTAACTATTACATACCAAGCGAACAAGTGGTTAGTAATGAATAGAACACAATTCTGTTATTAATTAAATAGTAAATGAAGGAATATAGAATGGAGACAAATATAATTTAAAAATCAACAAGATATTTTGTCAGCTTAATGCTTAACTTATAAATAACTACACATCCTGCTATCCATATGGTTTTTATAAATGCTATAACGCCTTTTTTGCAAGTTCCTTATAACTAGTATACATACACATAACTCATTAAAATATAAATACAGTTTGAAAATTAAACACCTAACTGGATGTCTGAAAAGGAAAAACAAAAGATAAAACGAAAACATAGAGTAAAGTACGAAAGACCGTATAGGTACAAGAACTAATAGACAGACGCGTTGTTGTGCGTATCATAGTTGATCTGCAAATACGAAGGAATGGCGGCGTTTAGTTCAGATGCTCTCCGTCGAAGCGCTGCGATGCTGTGACCGCGCCACACATCTTCTTCCTGATCATTGGGTGATCCGCTGGTCGCCACTGGCGGGGTGTTGGCGCTCGAACACGCAATCTGTGGGGGCGGCGAACTTCCTGTTCCGCCTGTGTTGCCGCCAGCACTGCCGGTATTATTGCAGTACGTCATCATGGTGTCTCCTGCAAAAAAAAAGTAAATTGAAAATAAGTCAAACAAAATATTTACGCTCTACTTGTGCTAAATTAATTCTGTATCGTTTTATCGATTTTAAATAGCTTATATAAAATTTACTGCCTATAATGTTTCACGTCAGATAAAAATACAATGTTTAGCTCCTACACTGATGATTATTTGTTGGAGACCCAAATAAGTGAAGCAGATAATCAATCAATGCTTTTGTAATTGCGTGAAAAAAACATAAGAATTGGCACATACATATGTTATGGTGTATTCATGAAATTTTACGTTGATAAGATACAATGGACAAGCATTCCTATTTATTCTTAGAATTTCTAGGACATTTATTTCTAATTATACGTGTAAAAATATATTACGTAAAATAATATGTGACTATCAAGAATAAAACGTAAGAACTTCCATTAAAATCAATACAGGATTTCATAACATGTCAATCCCACTAATCACTTTTTAAGAATATTATAATTTCTTAAACTATTCGTCATAAAATTAAATATTGCTTTCTATATGAAACAATCGTTGAATATCTCAAAGAATATTATCATTGAATTACAACTTCTAATTAAAGCTTTCCTAGTTTTAAGACGATTAAAAAATATTAACAAATAAACATTAATAAATATATCTTGATGAACCTCGAATGCATGTGTAATGTCTGACAGAACTAATAGCTTTTGCAACGAAGTCTTCTAAAACTGCTTTAGAGTTAAAACACCAATTGGCCGGAATTTAAAACGCAAACCATTCCGTTTTGACTATAGCAAAAAAAGCTCCACTAGTACATAAAACGTTTATGGCACGTGAAACGAATGATGCAACATCTATGTATGTATACATGTTGGAGCGTGGATACACCTTTGCCGTAGTACTAGTGCATTACAGAAAAATTCATAACCACTTGATTCACACAGAATAATATTGTTTTTGTACTCGCTTATCAAAACCTGTCATTTCACGATTCGATTTGCGTGCGTAAAAAGTCACTTTAAGCACGAGTGCCTAAAGGTAAAGTTGGTACTTCCTGGGACTTGATTAATTTAGTGACATTTTAAAATCATAAATTCCTAACCTTAATAACATGGTCATAAACGATAACGTATTTAACAATATGTATTATTATTATAGTTCTCATACAAAAAATATTGTACAAACTTCGTGCGTGAAATCATATTTCGCGAATGAGTGACCAGTTTAAAGCGCGAGCCGGAGGCGAGCGCTTTATGGACACGAATTCGCGTGGTTCGTAAATAACTATTTCTTTATCATAGCATCTATAAAAATTTTGTTATGGGTAGACACTCCACGCGAATTTCTAGAGCAACAGAAGGGAAAAAAATAAGATGTGCTTACGAAAGCAACGGTAGCATAGCTTCTTATCTCCTCGTCCGAAACGGTTCAAAAATTCTATTAGTGTGTTATTAAAAAATAAAGCCTGTTGAAGTTGTCGTTTCTTATTCTTTGGCTTACTTTTAGCTTAGCCTGTCAAATTGCCATTCGCTTCAGCTCTTTGATGCTGGCTGATTCTTAGAGCTTGCTTTAGCTTTAGTTTATATTTTCAAACATTTCTATCCCGACATAGTTTTATGCTAATATTTTAGGCAGTTAATGTATTACTGGATTGGGCGTTCTATGTTCTTTTTATGTTTTTGATTTATGGTTTGTCATAAGATATGTTATTATAATGTCTAAATTGCGTGAATTTACTGTTGCTAGGACTTTTTCAGCTTATCATTCTCATATCTCTTCTTATATCATTTCCTTCTTGTTACCAAAAAACGCATGTATTTTTTTTACAATACATAGAGTATCGTTTGACCGGCAGGAAAATCAGCACTGGCGTCGTTTAAATTTGGAACAAAGTGTGCAGTAGTGAGAAATTGTGGATTATAAGTCATGCTATGTTTACATATGATCCTCTGTTGCGGTCTTTCCTTATTATTCGATTTGTAATAAAAGAACGATATTATATTTTTATAAAAAAAACCACCGGCATTTTCTCCTAAAGCTTTTGGTGCATATAACACATAATTCTATTATCCATTAAAATTTTTTCGTTCCATTCTACAAAGGTCTGACTCACCTTTAAAATCTGGTGAATATATTCAACAAATATATTGACCAGAATAATTGAAGCAATATTTTATATTTTACAAACCCAGATAACTTGCAGAAGGTTAACTTATATCATAGGTTGATTGTAAACACAAGAGTTTGGTATAAATTTTATCTCTTACATTACATTATCTGTTCTAAAATATAAAAATACTCAAAAAAACTTTAGAGATATAAAAATAACTTCCAGTAGTACTGAAACTTGATACTTGAGTAAAGTTAAACTATCACTTCAATTGTGTTGCTTCGCAGCAACCAGACATTTACACAGCCTTTCGCAAGATTTTACCGTTTTTCTCGTACAATTAGTTGTTAAATTAGAGTGTTTGAAGTTAATATGGCCAATGCGATATCGCTGAGTTTGGAAATGTAAAAATATCCAGTTAGACCTGAAAAAGATTGTAGTAAACTCGCATTTAGTAACCAATTGCAATTTGAGGAGAAAATTACCGAAAACATGTCATTATAATAAAAACCCGTAAGAAACCCGAAAACTGTATAGAAGACGAAGATACTTCTTTTAAGCGTATAATATCAGATTTTGAGTCTTGTTATTCTGATGTTGGATCAGAATATGAAACAAAATATGGTTGCTGGGGTTCATTTTAATACTAATTGTAAGTGAATAATTTTTCGCTAGTGATAGTTCGTTTCTCCACTTTACTAATTTATCAATCTTAATAATGAGAGTGCAGTACAGGTCGCAATATTGACGGCTATATTTTTCCTATTTTGCGACAGAATTTTATAAATATTCTTGTGTTTGTCGGCTATCGACCGTAGTATTAATTGTGATGGAAACTTTCGATTTTGAAATAAGACATTTCTGACTTCGGCAATTATTTTTTGAGAATCCGTGTTTTGTGAGTTGCACCAATATTCTAAAGGTTTTTAAAACTAGTTACATGTGTAGAATTTGAATAGTTTTGTGGCAAGAGCAGCTTTTTTTCTACAGATCACATATTTTACGCTACAGGTTGCTTAGCTTTCTTAATAGATTAGTTTTAGTGAAGCCTCGAAGCAATTTCGGTTAGCTGTTTTTTATTATTTTCTATAGGTTTGGGGTATTATTCTTTTTAGAGGCTTTTCTTTCAGATTGTACGTTTTATTTCTGAATTGTACAATTATTCTTGGATAATACAAGCTGTAAATACCTCGCTAGAGGGCGAGTTTTAAGTGTCTTTTCCATATTTTAATTAGTTGATTTTAAAATCAAATTAATTTAATCTAAATTCTGGTAACATCTCTTACATGTAACAATTTGAACAAGTGCAAATTTTAATTGCATTACTATCCCCTTACAAGCTATAATAATTATTTTCTTTTTTTTACAAACATTTATATTTCAGTTTCTTTTGATTTAAATTTTCATCATTAGTACTCCTGCTGAGGTCAATAGTTGCCGAACGGCTGGTTGCTGTATCACTATACCATATAAATTATCTTATTATAGTAGCTTGGAATTTAGTATATTTTAATGTTTTATTTATCATCTGAGAAAACTAGTCTGTTTTTTTTTTTTACTAAATTGAATTCTATATTTTAGAAAAATTCTGCAAAAACATCATTTATCTTTTCGTCAACGTATAAGGTTATCTTTGTCTAAATTCGTGTGGAAGATTTGTCGTAAACAATTGCTTGGCCATGCGATCGTGATTTTGCAACAACCATATGTATATATATGGTTGTTGTTCTCTAATATTTAAAGATATGGAATTTTGGGCGAATTATTAAAATTCTATTATTATTTTAAACTTTAATTTTGTACGCTCAGCATTGATGTATTCTTCTTCTGTGTTAATACAAGCTGTTGTCCTTGGTAAGGGTTGTGCTCTTATTTATCTGAGAATTCTATTAGGATTGTCAACCTGCTTACTGGAAATTCAACTAGAGAATTTCTTTTAGCTAGATATAGAGATATTTAATGATACCGAGATATCTTTTACGATATGTAAGAAAGAACAATTGTAGAAGCTTGAAAAAAAATTTTTTTGAGGGGGTATTGGATATTTCAAATTTTATAATTTTTGGTTTAAAGCAAGTTGAAACAGAAAAGTCTCTGTATATCTATATAAATATCTAAATGACTACTACCTTTTATTGCATCTTTTAGATACTACATAAAATAACAGTAATAGCTAATTAGACTAATTGGGCTACGAACAGGAGATAATTGCGACTATTGTTTGCAGAGATGCAGTTGATTATTGTCATCGCCGAGTGCTATAAAAGCTATTGAAAATTGTCGGAGACAATTAATTGCCATTGACAATAACTTGTTATTACAAATTGCAACTACTTACTAATTGTATGTAGAGTTGTAATATTCTTAAAGGTATACACATTTACCAACTATCAGACAGCAGATGCTTTGCTAATACGTGCAAATAAAAGGGAAATAACTTTCCATTTTTGGCATACCTATCTACAATCCTCAAATAACTGAATCCCTGCATAGCAAATGTTTCAACATTTACCTTCGAGAGTGTTTTATAGTCTGAGTAATAAATATTGCTTCTATTTGCTTACACGACGTACATGCAAGACTGATTATCATAATATCCTTAATGTCAGGTGCGATATACATATATAAACACATGTCTGCCGCAGGTACACGTGGATGTATTACAGTAACATGCAATAGTAATGAAGATAGAAGCAGTAGTTTTTTATCTATTTAATTTGGTAATTAACTATTTGCATTATTAGTATTCTTTTAGCACTAATTAATTTTGTTGCCTTCTAATTGTCATTGTCAATAGTTGTACTACTACATTTAATGAGACCATAAACGTCAATTTAAAAAAATATATTAATTGTAAGTAATATTTGCGAAAAGACTTTTAAATTCAATTTTACCGAAATTAAGTTTCAAACAAAGCTTAGTCATTGTAGTCGCTAAACTATAAATAAATGTAGTGTTTATTCCGAACAAGAAAACATACGTTTTCATGTTCGCAGAAATGTGTTAGGATTGGCTTTATAAGATACTATTTATAAGGTATACTATAATTATGAACGAAACGGTAGAATAGTATTGTATGTATACATATGAACCGTACTGAATACATTTGTACTGAAAACACTTCACATTTTAAACTATCCGTGTTACGAAACACAATTTGCAAGACTCTCTCTTTAACATTTTCATCATTAAACGCAAACTAAAGTAGTAAAGACAATATGGATTTACAATAAGATAATATCTTTCGTTTATTTTAATTGAAAATTTCAATGAAAATGAAACTGCACAACGAATGTTAGTAGTTAACGAACAAATGCTACAAAGAGTGTTATTTCCTTCATATTCAAGTCACTCACCGCAGTGATCAAGTCCTTTAATATTTTTACAGTAATCCTAAAACTGATAGTTCTTAACTCTCCTAGAGACAGTAAGAAATAATATAAGATTGCTACTACATATTTTTATTCTTTTACATCATTTACATTTTCCTGTATTTGTAGTTTAATGTATAATTTTTGTTATTGTAAATATGAATAGTTTGCAATATTTGTGCTAGATTGTAATCTTAATAAATCTATGATAATTTATAATTGGTATAACGGCATTGTTTACATCAGCGAGTTCATAAAATTGTGATAACCCCGTAATTATCAATATCATTGCATTAGATTGTTTATATATAAACTTCGGTACACATGCCAGCAGCTTACCCATGTAATTTTGCATTTAATTTAAATTATAAAAAACAATTTACGCACTGAATTCACGATCGGACGGCTAAGTGAGCCCACCGATCGTGGCATATTTATATACGACACGGTTGCATACTAATTTGCAATTCAAGTTTGTTATTCTGCGGCTGTACGCAAACTTGATAGCATTCGAAATATCTCCTGCATTGTATGTGGTAAGCATATGCCATGTTTATTTATATATCTTTGCATATATCGGTAAAAAAGTTTGGACTTAACGAGTCCACATTTTACACTGACTTAATATAATACGTTTATAAGCCACCAATAACAAAACGTTTTTATTGGTAGTACTTTTGAAAACTATAATAGTTACACTACAAGCAAGCTTTTATAAATTTTATAATATTTTGCTGCGTTTGCGAAAAAAGATTTGCGTTTTTCGATATATTTTCCTTTCTTGTAGAGCATGTAATTTTCTGAACAACACTGTTCTTACTGTTATAGTTTTGGTGTTTCTTTAGGTACAGTTTTCGTCAGTTCTACCAATTAGAAACGTTTTACTATTGGTCGCCTATGGGAAAAAGTTATTTTCTTCGCTCTAGATTTTTCTGTTTATATACTGTCCAGTAAATACAATGGCAACTATATTGGAATAAAATAGAGTGATACTATCCGTTGTCACTGAAATTTTAACTACAACTGAAACATTCTACATATGCAATATATTTAGATGTTCTAACGTTAATTACAAGAAACATAACTGCGGCTTTGTGCATTGAGACATTAAAACCTCCGAATAGAACGGCAGGCGTTATCATTAGCTGTGCGAGCTTACCCTTCCAAACGGAAAAGAATAAAGAGAAAGGATCAAACTCAAGGATTTCAATTCAGGAATAAAAGAGGTCTTGATAGACCATAGTCCGTCGCCTTTTTAGCGTCCTCTTAAAAATCAGAAATCCCAATACCCTGATGCTGTTATTTGTAGGTACTTATTACGCTAAAAAGTGTCCGTTAATGCCCCTGTATTTCGTTCGGACAGGACACTGTATTGTTGGCCGCACGTTTCAATGAAATGCAGTTAGTTAACAAATAACACATGAACGCTGTTCAAACACATTAACAGTTCACGGGTAAACAGTAAAATTTTAAAATAGTGCTAATTGAAATAATGCATTTGTATGGCAGTCAGTTAATCAATCTATATACTAATACCATCGAGTATCGTATTAGTTACTCACCGTTCTGCCTTTTGGAACTATAGTTCACTGTTACACTTTTAAAATTGTAATTACATAGATTTCTATATACAGAATGATATATAGATGCTGCAACTTGATTCGCGTTAGCTAAACATTATTTGCATAAGAAGCACGAAAACGTTTCTCTACTTTTCACATGAGTATACCGGACCAATTATGTATATCATTGAATTATCATTACGTTCATTTTTAAAAACTTTTGATTACCAATTAACCCACAAGAGGGTTGGTGTATCTTAATGAATAAAAAAATAATCACAAATGTTGAGTATGAAAGAATATTCTATATAAGTATAAGTGTTAGCATTTTCCTCGTTCATATGCACTGCACACTATTTTTGTCAAATTTATTACTATTTTAAGTTTCACATCATCATTTCTAAATCCTAATAGTGGTGTCTCTAATACAAAATTCCATTCTGTGACATATTTGTTTCTAGAAAATCTTTGAATATTTTCCAATAATAACCACATCAAGTAGCACATTTTAGAAACTAACCCTAGACATACTTATGCTTTAATATCGGATTTTATGCTATATAATTAACTTTTCGCTAATTTGTGTCAATAACTCACTACATTCGAATGAAATCATCGGTTACGGATATATAAGTAAATGAATGTGATATTCCTTAATCAGTAATACTCATTCATAACACATGCAGTGCACTTTATAAAATTCAATATTTGATTAAATCACCCTTTGTGGTTATTTTATGCGGCGCCTGTAGTTAGAGTTACTCTCACACTTTCTAATTTTGAAATTTGATCATGCCATAGTTTTCTTTGTATAACAAGAACAACGTTTCTTGCTTTGTGCATTTTAGAGGTTTTTCAGTTTTTTCTACCAAGTCTATCGGCAGCCAACACATTTTCAAACTCTCATAAAGCTAGATCATGTTTGATCAGAAATAGCACAAAATGTAGTTGTTGTAAAAGCATGCACAAATTAGTTATTTTGCTTAGCTATTTTATTTTGGCAAAAGTTTAGTTTTGAGTGTTGTATATAAACCGTAACAAATGTGGTTCAGATGTCGAGAATTACACAGTTACGCCAGGTGAAGCAAAGGTAGCAAATGAGTAGAGACAAAACCAACTGTACAGTAAAACCTCTGAAAATACAAATACAATCGTTGGTGTGCGGCATATATGTATATATGAACATGCGACTTCAGGCGGAATGTGTACGTACTACGAATGAAACTAGAGAGCAGTAGCAAGGACAAATCTACTATATGTAGAACAGACAATGACGGATCACCGTTATGCAGATGAAGTACTGCATCCAGTGGCACTCCCTTTGGTTCACATGCATGACAATGTACTACCACACATGACTGGTATGGTTGGGTGATTGTAAATCACCTTTATAAAACCTTTACAAAAATTACAAAATATATTTAGTAATTTCTGTGAAAACCTCTAAACCTAAATAAATATTAATGAGTCAAGAGAGAATCTTTTAATATTTTATATACATTTATGAACTAAAAAATACCACAATTTCTTCTCTGGGTATTGTACTTTGCACAAAGTACAATAGCGATTATGCAGCATTTACACAGGTAACCAATATGTACCCCATGTGCATTAACCGCCCGCCGTGCTGAAAAAAGTTAAATGCATCAGCTTGTGCTGATCTCAGTGCATTCTATTCCTACTCCTTGTAGTTCATGAATTTTAAGCTCTATGGATTTGGTGGTTAAATTGTTAAAATTATACACGACTAAGTAGGAGTACCTTTGTGGATTGAATGTTGAAGAGTAGCTTCATTGTTTGTACTTCAATGAAACTTTGCAAATAAACTCTATGTGACATATTTTCTTTAAAAAGCAATAGTTGTTTCAATTTACAGTAACTAGGCAAAAATTGTTTTTGTCAGTAATTCTATTTTCAACCCTCGCCAACCTCAGTATATTTTGAAAAAATATTTTACCATTTACTTACACAGAGCTGAAAGTGCTCTACATTCAATTGTCGTCTGATTTACCAATTTTCAAAGTGTACAAGAATATATCAATCGTGTATTACTTATATAGAGTTTAAAACACCAATAATTCAAGTCGCCGGAAATATATTTCGACCTGTAAATGAAACTTCCACTGATTTTCTTCAAGATTTTCTTTACGTTTCTAGCTACCATGAGACCAATTGTTGTTCCTACATTTAAAATGAATATGTTTCAGTGCCGTCTTCTTTTATACCAAAAACCCACTGAGGTGCTAATTATTTTTAATATCTTCTTTTGTTACGCTTCGCTTCATGCATTAAACGTAACATGTTAAAACGATGCACTACATAATACAGTGATGTAATCTAAACCTACTCAAAGCATCTTCTTTTCTCTTTTATTTTCCGTAGACCAAATGCATTTCAATCTCGGACGCTCCATCTACTGTTTGAATAGTAAATTACCCAAAAAACCGCAGTGGAATGTTCTATTTGAAAATTTAGAAATACACATCATGAATATATCTATCTCCACAGTTGTGCTTTTAACAGAGTTTCTTTTTCTTTTGCGCCTTCGTACACGGATACATTTCTTTATGGTATTGTTAGAAAGGGATGCGAGATAGCGAGAAAGAGTTGAAAAAAAAGGTAAAAAGAAACAGTGGGCAGCCTGGAGCCAAAACTGACTCAGACACAAGCGTGTATATAAAAGAAACTCAAACAAACCTACAACATTTACTTTTGACACCTCCGGTCGAAAGTAACAAGTCGGTGCGGCATTCCAGTGGCGGGTCGTGCGACGGGAGCGCAGGGGACGGAAAGTCTGGAAAAAAGACGGTTGTGTTGCGGGGTCGGAGACGTTTACAAAGAATTGTATGTCAGAAAGAGGCAGCACAACGTACAATTAGCAGTGATTAGAGAGGCAACCTAGTTAACCGCTACCGAAATACGCACCAATGGTTCTAATTATATCTTCACACACATGTTTTAACATTATAACGTACACGTTGTTATATAGATATACATACACATATATGGCCTGTACAGATCATTAAGAAAAGTTTAAATATTCGCAGTTATTGTTTTCGTAAGAGCGAAACGTTCCACTACCAAAATTAACAACTTTAACATACTGCAAGTATTTTTCTTGCTATTATATAAATATATGAACTCAAGAAAGTGTAAATACACACTCTTAGTATAGTCAAAAGAAAAAAGGAACCGTATTGCATGATGAATAGAAATACGTATAGGAGTTAATTGTAGATTCTGACAAACGTGTAGGCCACTATTTCGTCACTGCCTTTTGTTCAAGACGAAACACCAGCCTGTGTAATTAAAATTTCTAATTATGTTGTGCTACCAAGTAATTTGAATTTTAAATGAACGTTACCAGTGACTAAATTAATAGTAATTTTGTAAATAGCAACATATAGAGTGTAGTACAATAATTTTACGAGCTTTCAGAGAATATTTTATTAATATACAGATATATCTATAGTATATTTCACTCCGTAATATAAGTTGTACCATTCTTGTAACATACGTTTGTTTTCTAGATAAAAGGCACGCAATGAACGTTTCCCAAGCTACATTCAAATCAAGTTATACAATATGTGAAGTACATTTTTAGGTTGAATGATATATAGCATATGCCCAAAATTGCTTGGCAGAATGATTTTATGCAACTATTCTGTTGTCATGTTCTCAAAATTTACGTATTAAGTTAAAATGTAATATTTATACGATCTCTCATTAAGTTAGCGATTGTTACCACTGCACACCGGCTATTCAACGAATTATCACATAGCTTCGACAAAACTGTAAATGTAGCGTTAGCGTGTTTGGTACTTTTTAGTGTCCTAAAATCGACAACAAAAATATATCCAATACATACATCCTACATACAGAAAAGTGTTTACTAAGAGCAAGTAAGACTTAGGTACTTAATTTAGGTAGTAATTCTTATTCTCCTATATAAGCAAGAAAGTATTGTTTTCTGTGAAATATTTCACTTTCTTGGAAATCCAAAGATATATTTCCTTGAACCAAATAACTCTCCATCCAATCGCCCCGCGTCATTGCAGGTAGTACTTACGTAAGTACTACATGATAACTTAAAGTTAAAAATCAAGAAATTTTTTGTTTGACCTTAGAGATTTTTTAAGAAAAACATTTACTGTTGTGAAGAAAAGTCATCGTCTTGTGTCAAATAAGTATTCTTGTTCCAAGAAAGAACTTACTTCTCTGAAGAAAATTAATGTAAGAAAGTCAACTTTCTTGGCCTTAGAAAACACTTTTCTCAGTGTACTTAAATGGTTGGAATGACGAGATAGGTACTACGTTTGAACTATTTTGGAAACTTGATACTTCTTTGAAATAGTCAAATATATATTTTCTTAAACAGTTTGCATTTCACTCGCTAATTGTTGTGCTCCCTTGTTTAGCAACTCCACGAAGAGTGCCAACTTAGAGAACAGTTGTGCTCTCTCTTTGACGGTTAACCTCCTTACCACTACAAGCATTACCTTCTGAAGGCCGCGGTTTTTTACTAATGCCAAATACATCGCAATGGCATAGTACGTGAAGAAGTGATTCATCAAGGCCGACTTGCAGAAGTGCTTTTAAAAGTAACAGGTGTCTCTTTAATACTGCGGTAACCTACCTCAGAGTTTTCCCACGATAAGTAAGTTATGCGTCTTAATTTTCACTCCAGGGAAGCCTTAGCAGTTTTTTGTCCGGTGATTGTATATCAGTAGTCATAAAGTTTTTGCCTTAACAATCTACTTATTTCCTGATTAATAACTTCCCGAGTTATCTCATAGGTTAATTCTGGTCCGATGAAAGATATGTTTAAAGCATTTCGTGCTGGTTTATAGGCTTTCCGATTTTCTTCTATACTAGAATACTCAGGAGGTCAGATCAGTTTGACTGTATCTTCCACGGTTAGGTCTTGGAGTACTCTGAGACACTCAAAAATGAGTAATGATGTAATCTCGTGAGGTCGCAGCGCAGCAGGAATTGGTTTGTTGTCTGTCGCTATGCAGATTCTTCTGCCGATATGATTCCTCACCAGCGAATGAGCCACCTTAATTATAGCGTATATTATTATTTGTTGTATGCCGATGTTTGAGCTTGAAATAGTTTCCTTAAACATTACTTTCTTGAGTAGTCATTCTACGAATTGCCGTTTCAATTCCAATATCAAATAAGTCACTCATGGGCAGTGATAATTTGCCTTAACAACTCGTCATCGATACCACTCAAGGAAAGTCAAGGCACTAGATATACGATTTATTTTGTTCGCTTACTGGTTTGGTTTTGTTCGGTTGATTTTTCGTATTGTATAAAACGAATCACTGCTGTATTTTTGCTAGATATAAGGTCATAGTATAAAAATATCATAACACATTTAGAAAATTCTAGGAAAATTGTTAATAACACTATTGTCACTATTCATGTTTTTTGCTATTATTGCCGCCACTTTGCAATGACAATATTAGTGTTTAACTATAATCTAACAGTCAAAAAGAATATAGGAAATAAAAATAATTTAATATAAGGGATAGTCTATAAGTTTTAACCTATGATACAACATTTTCCAATTGCCTACCATTTGTAGTTGTATTGGACACTGACCAACTCTATGATAAAAGCTTTGCACTACATTATTTAGGTACATGATTATTTTCGATGCTATGTATTTGATCGCGTATCCGTGAATTTAAATTTTCGAATTTATTTCTGTATACAGCGCTTTTAGCGCTCTGCAAAAAAAAGTCAAATGGGTTTAAATCAAGGATGCAGGCATCCAATGCTCCCTCTTCTACCGATCCACCGGTTTTCAAATATTCTCTTAAAATATTGCCTCACCTGGATACCGTAATGAGATGAAGCACCATCATGCTGAAATGAAATGGTTTCATTGACAAACATTCTGATAAACGTAGGAACAATTCGATCTCTTAGAAAGTGTAAAGCCTGTTTTACATTATTATATTTTGTTTGACAACTTTGTTAGACATTTTTATGTCAAACAAAATTACATAATGTAAAATATAAAATTTGATTAAAGTACATATTATGTATATCAAACAAAATTAGTTGTGCGCTATTTTTTCATCAAAGTTTGACAAAAAATATTGCCTTGTGCATGTATACAGAGTTTGGCCAACTTAAAATTTCTAATAAATTTGAAAAATGTTTTGTTAGTCATATATGTCTACTTCGACGTATTGTTGGTATCATTTAGAATGATGTTGATCTACAACTTCATCACTACCTATTACCAATATTCTCAAACTATGTAAGTTTGTTCAACAAATATGAAGATGTAAAGCTTAAATAACGTTCAGCTATAAAAGTTTGATCGAACAAGACGCGTTAAACGTCCTCTGTAGCTACACTGAAAAAAATTTCTATGCGAATTTACAACGATAATCGCGGGCAACTTTGTTACCCACGATTATCATAGTAAAATTACTATCTGATGTAATTTTTCTATTCCATTAGTAAATAACCAAGCGGAATATGCGATTTTACAAATCATGACTTTAGTTACACAGTTTGTATTTGTAACATTACAAATCATGCTAGTATATTAATTAAATAGTGGTGTAATGTTACAAATACTCACTCAATTAAGCAGTATATATGTACCTATATTTATGCAAAAATGCTAGTTACTATTCCAGTATAAATAATAAATTACATCTACATATATGCATGTGTGTATAGTTCGATATTCTGCGATGCTAATAAATCTAAAAGCAACAGCATTTTCATTAATTATATCAATATATTATTATAAAATCAAAAACTTTCTAAGATGACGATACATCCATTTATGCCTCCTTCTAATTCATATAACACAACTGCACACATGGACGCTAGTATCTAGACTGCATTTGTATTGCAGTGTACCCAATATCCACCTCGCAGCTGATGCCTTGCATGTTTCTTGCTTGACTTGCATTTTTTTACAACCGCGGGCAAAAATAAAATAATAAATTTACAATTACTGTTTGGAGATTTACAATGTATATCAGGGTGATAAAGCAAACTAAACAGCAAGATTCACTACACCTTTGTAATGCACAAAGTAATACTGTGTTGTTACATATAACGTTATCGTAATACTCCATATTTTACGTTTTTTTGTCAACCCATTGTAATTTAACAGTGAATATATATGTATATCTTCATGTTATTATTTTGTACGACTATTTTCACTGTAATGTTAGGATGTTTATCTATGTAATTTTACTGCTATTTTTTACAGTGTACCTTTCATCGGCTGTGTTTAGGTAAATCTCTAACATGTCCTATATTTATAAACTTTAAATATATTTTTGCAACCACTTATTGCACAATAGGCTGAATTCTCTTTCAATCTAATCCAATCGTCATTAATATTTTTATACGAGCCACTTTTGTTAATCGTGTCGTGTTTTTGTTGTACAATGTACAAATTGTAGAATATGTATAATGCAATAAAACACAATCAAACACGGAAACGGTAAGAATAGAGAATAGACAATAAGGAGAAATTCTCTTCGGAACTATTGAAAGCAGTTTAAAGAACAGTATTGCAAAACATAAACGGCAAGTACGCTGATCAAACGGATAGCCAGATGAGAATTATCACTGCGGCAAATTTGAACGGCAACATTTTAGAATCATTAATTATTTATTACTGCTAGACACCCCTAACGATTTTTAAAACCATTTTCTTGGATTTTTCGAAGTGTAACATTATAGTATTTTTATGACCGCAAAGTGCACAAAGCTATCTAGTTTTGATGCAAACATAGGTTGCTATTAAAAAATTCGATGACGTTAGAACTAATCAATATGAGGTTGTATGAAGAAATAATAATCGTCCTAATATGCCAAATAATAAACAGTAAACGTTCTATTAACAATATTTTCTGTTACTATTAACTACTATTTGGGGTTCCAGAGTCATTATTTCGTTTTGTTATTCACCCTGTATTTATATATATGTATATATAAAAATAATATAAATACAAAATAAAGAAAAATAAAAGGACAAACATTTCGAAATATATGCTAGAGGAAAACCTTTGAGTCAGGTTTTTGCTTCTATCATCTAATTACCGCAACCTACCGCGATTGTCACGTCCAGTAGCAGTGACGCTCTGGTATCTCCCAGTCACGTTTATTCCTAAACAAGCCCCTTACATTAGTAGTGAAACGTCGAGTTAGTAGATTCTATATTTTTTTGTACTGTTGTTGTACTTTATTTATGTTTTGTTTATTTTTTAATGTATATGTATAGTATATAACTATGACGTTTTAAACCCGGAACGCCCTCATAATACATAACATGAATGAATGTTTTCGTACTGGCATTTGCAACAAAACATATGTTGGTATTCAGTGCTCATTAGCAGAACGAGGATTAGAGCTGCCTTTATGCAAAACGGTAGCTTTTTAGAAAGCATGCCTCATATTATAAATTATTTAATTTTCCACAAATGAAAAATCACGTAACAAATTTTGTAGGACTATGACACATTTTGTACTAAGTTATAAGATGTGTGGTACTGAGATTTGTCGTTTATTCCCTATTCGTATGGTATAATATCTTTTTCAATGAAAATGTTATAATTTGTAATCAAGTTATATTGTATGTAACTGGAATTGACTTGTTTAGAATTAGACATTAAGTTATGTAATTGAATTGAATCTGTTTGCAGCCTTATTTGGATCGTCAACTTGTTTCAATTTTTTTCTCACTTAGAATATCAATTTTGTTGTCGCATTTCAGTTTCGATTACTATTATAGAACTCAATAATGTTACGTAGCCCTAACATAATCCTTTTTAGTACATCTTACTAAACTTTCAAACTGTCTTTCAAACATTCCTTTTAGTAGTTATCTTTCGTTGCAACCATTAATTTTTTTAATTCCTATTTTATATTGAATCTATAAGTACTGTCAACGAAACAAAAATTAGTGTAAAGCCAATATAACGACAAACACAGTCTCAAATTTCACAATTCTTTCCCGAAAAATAACAAGTATGTTACAACATGTAATTGTAACATGCCATTGTATTGCATACACGCCTATGTTCGCTGGCAGGAAATATTCACACACGGCACGGCTTTTCCAGTTATTCGTTTGGTTAGATCATCAAATTATTTATTTTCGTTTCTATTACAATACAAATTTCGAATACATTTTTTTGCTAGTACAGCTATGCAATATTTAAAACATATTTTAGCCAGAAAATCGAAATCTCTTGCAATTGCACTGTACAGAAATCAATAAGTGGAAGTTATATTTCATTGTAACACCGACGCAGAACGAAGCTTGTCTATTATATGTTTGCAGTTTGTTTATCATTTACAATTTAAATTTTTTCCAGACTTTTTTGTGTAACTCACCTATTATACTGAGCAGACTCACAGAATTGTCTGCTTAATAATCAGTAAGGCAACAAAGGTGTGATGTATAAAGATATGATTAGGCTTCTAGGAGGTATGGTGTTCTTTAGTCGTATTCGTTTAAATGTCAATTGACAGTACCCATAATGTACATTTAAATGTTTAATGATAAATTATGAGAAAATTATCGAGAAGTTATCTAAAACTGTCTAAAACGTCAGTAAACATCAAATTGAACATAAATCAGTTTTTAAAGGACAAATATTTGTTCTTTATTATATGCTTGATACTAGTTTTATTAGCTCTGTCTTCTTGATCATGTTATGAGGATATAAATATTCGCTTGTGATTTTAAAATTGTTTTAGAAATTACAGAGTTTACCTACCTAGCGAGTTGAGACCGTAGTGTGCTTGATAAACCGTACTAGCAGCTGCCGTACTGATAGGTAGTGCAGGACTTAATCCAGAACTCTGGTTCAGTTGACCTAAGGACTGTCCGAATCCTCCCATAGAAACTCCACTTTGACTTAGTTGCCCCAAACCTACAGTATGTATAGTTAATATCTATTATCAATACCTTAGTCATTAGTTCTTACCTGTAGCCATTCCGGCTACTCCCCATCTAGATTCAGAGGTACTAAACATGCTGGAACCACAAAGTCCATCACCCATTGCTCCAAACGGCGGGAGTCCGTGCGACGGAAGGAGTGCTCCTGGGGTTCTAAAGACATTGGTGGTCTTCTTCCTCTTCTTCCACTTTGCTCTTCTATTTTGAAACCAAACCTATTGCGAGAAGAACCAACATAAATCTTGATTTTCTTTTAACAAATACTGGAGTATTCAGTAAGAAAATTTACTTGTAAAGCATGTATTTAAATGTTTAGTGATACGAACTTGCACATCAGTTTCCCCTATTTCTTTTGCAGGTTGACAAAACGTAAAACTAAACATAGACCTATTGTGTTTAGCTTTACTGTTCAATATCGTGTAGTAAATAGAGAACACAGTAAGCAAGAATATAGCTGATTATTCTCTGTATAATTAATGAAATCTACCAACGTCGTGATCGAATAAAAAGTCTTTAAACTTCGTAGGTTTCCAATAATCGACGTTTAATTGCTCATACTTCAAATTCAATACCAAGACTGAATTTTAGAGTATGGACTGCAAAACATCTGACACGCGACGAAACCAAAGTAATTATAAGATTATATTCTTTCAGAAACGTACACTTTTAGCAATCAGATATGAAGCACAGCCCTATTGCCTATTTTCTATTTCAAGCTGATTTATGGTTGTTGACTTGTTTATAATCTAGCATAAATTCGTGTTCACGTACTACATATTTAAAAATACAAATATGTGACAATTTGGGGTTGGATTATAAGAACTTTTATCGTTTAGACAATAGCAAAATTAATAATGCATTCAATCTTCTTGTAAACTTCGGATGGTGAACTATGAAGAACAGACGCAAGTTACATTTGATAAATTTTGTTTATCGAGTTCTCCATTATAAGAATTTCCTGGTTTCGCTAACCGACTTTCTATTACCTCCACATCTAATAAATACTTTAAATACACGTTATAAGCAGCTATTTAATATCCCACGAAATTCAAGGTCAATTCTAGGTCATGTAGTTAACTTGCATCTTTAGCACAAGTACTGTAATTTGCGAGTACAAGATTTATCATGCATTACTAGGCACCAACCATAAATAAAGTCACAATAGTTAAATAGGACACCAAAGATGCACAGAGTCATAATTTCTGACTATGATTCAAAATACATCTGTTTACATGAACCATTCTTAAAAAGAATTAGGTATACTCTCAGCAAAATACTATAGACGAGTTTGGCAAAACAGGCATCAATCTACCGATCGAGATGAAATGCCTCATGAACGATGGTGAGGGATTGTTACATATATTTATATTTAAATTGTCCTTGAAAATGTCAATACAAATTTTAGAATCAAACAGCAAAACACTAGTTGTTGTAGAACTAAGAAATAAATTCCAGGCCCTAATTTATAGTAGCAGCTGCCTGCAAATGTTTGCCAACAGAAAAGGAGTAAAAGAACTATCTCAACGGATTATGCCTACACTTTTCAGTTCGTAATAGCCTCCAGTATAGCATTTGTGTAAATAACAAAGTCTAGTCTTCAAGAATTGATGCTGATGGTGCACCTAAATAGATATTTATTACATCAGAAGAGGCACTATTGAGAAAAATTATCATCTATATCAAAGCCAAAATATTTAGACTCCGATCCGACACAATATCGAAACTTTTTGGAAAAATCAAGTAAAACAAATAGATAAACCAATGTCAAAGACAATTCTTTAAAACGTAAGCAAGCACCCAAGCAGTGCCAGAGCTTCTATAAACTTGTAGAAATAGTACCTTCTCCAAAAGTTTAGAAAAATCTGGAAACCTTTATAAATGTATTCCTAGATCTTCTGCCATATATCTGGAAAATGTGGTTGCTCAATACAACAGTTAACGATCGAAAGTACTATTGGATTAATGAAAAGACTATTTAAACACAGTGGCAGAAGTATTGTCACATCTATACGCATTGGTTTTAATATTCATTAATTGAATTTCTTCAACTGACGCCAAATTAGGTTTGAAGATATTGGGATAGATACGATTTGAGTTACAATATGATATAAAAATATTAGAATTGTCATTGGTGAGCTAGACGAAAGCTACAGTCAATTACTTTAAGAGGTTTGGAAACCCATAAAAATAACACACAGGAAGCCAGTCTATGGTCCAAGATCAAGTCAGCAGCTAAAAGACAATTAACTTTCTATTTGAAACGAAAATTAAATCAAGTTACATATGTATTCGTAATTGTGAGTTATAAATATTAAAATCACCAATACTTATGAGCTCATCCACTACAGGTAACATAATGACTGATTAGATTGAATGTAATTACACATCATCAAAAGAACAAGGCATATTTATTGCTTTTAAAATATCAATAATTTATTTTAAAAAAGCTGTCTTCATCTATTTTTCGATGAACTAAAAAACCAAGCATTATATTAATGACGTTGTATAAACAGGGCGCGTCTACGAACCTTTGCGTTCTTTAGATTAGTCTTCTGTAGAAACAACGGCGACTGATACACAATAAAGATAGGATATCAAAATATTTGAAAACAATAAATTTTCAGTTTATTACTCTTAATTTGTTTGACGAGTTGCAGTGCAAATCCAGTTCTACGGAGATTATATGTTGACCTATACAGATACGCGCACATCAATGCAGACTAATAGCTACAAAGGGTAAGACGCCTATGCATTTAAGTTGTGCGAGTATCCAACCAGAATTCCACAGATACATGTGAAAACTACCCTTATAACCAAATAATGCGACCCGAATACAGCTTTGTAAAACTTGGAGTCTACTATAGTGGAGTCTACGGTAGAAATAGAAAATACAGGTGTATATATCAAGTTCTAGTAGTAGTATGTAGTAGTAGCAATAGTAAAAGATGGAAAAGGCAATACATACACAACTACTTTCGTGGACACTTGGGCACGATGCTTGGTTATGAATAATTCACCATACATTAATTTATTTATTCTCGTAAATGCATACGGTTACGTGTGGTTTATAATAGTGGAAAAATTTAGCACTTTTTTTCTATCATCTACGTATAAATGTACTACACATAGACTTGGAAGAGAGTGATTCACTTAAAAACTTAATGCTATGGGTTTTCTGTGTGTACCGTATTGTATATATATTTTTTATTTTTAGAATATGTACTTTCAAGTTTCTTTTGTATTATTTATACTTTACATTATGACTTTATTTATATTAAAATATGTATTATTCATGAGATTTAATCGAAATCACTAAAACATCATTATTATTTCTGTCATGCATTCCATTCAACTCTGAAAGTGCGAATTGGTGTTGGCAAATTTGACAAGCTAACATTCCGTTTCGGTAAGCTCTTTGACATTGGTGGATATTTCTGCATCATGACCCCTGCTTGAAATAAGAATCTTTTAAGTACTGTATTTAGCTTTAATATGTTGTCTTTTGTCAATCGCCACGTATTCATTTCCATATCGTGTCAGATCAACAATAAAAATCGCTGTAAATTTCAAATACTTAATAATAAAATAAATATTATATCAAAATTGTCTACTAGAATGTCCGACGTGTGAGATTCTGATGTATATCCGTCAAAAGTGTTTGAATAGAAGCAAACGAAGCAGAAAGGATGGCCTTACCATAATACAACATACATACAAATAACTGTGAGAAATTGAAATAAGTAGCCATATTTGCGTGATGTCAATTCTAATTATATTTACCTTGTCGACTGAATTTGAAATACATTATAAAAATTATATTTGTGCAAGTAAAACTTCTATTATTATTTGATAACACGATAGCGCCACTAAATAATTAATCGTCGGCAATACATTTTACTTAAATCATAAAAAAGAATTGTTAGGACCTCTCGAAAATACTATGCGTGTCATTCTGGATTTCTGGGAACTAAAATACTTTTAACTTACATCACTCCCAAAAATAGCTTTGCGGTTTGAAATTGAGTTTCTCATCTCATCTTATTTTATTTCAACCAGAGGTGTTCCGAAGTCTTAAAGTTGATAAGATTAAGCACTCTCATTCTCTTTTGTGGTTAATTCAGCTGCAGTAGCTTCCCAATCTGTATTGCTTATCGAAACTAACCACTGCAATTGTGTAAAATATATATGTAAATGTGTTTCCATGGTTTTACTCTACACACACGCATGACGCTATTAATTATATCCCAACAGCGAACGGTAGCTCAACCCGAATGCCACTGTAGCGACACGTTGCCACAAGCGCCACCGATAAGAATCAAAACCCGGATCATAAATACTGATCTACCTTTTATTCTAGTTAGAATAAACATTCACCGCAATCTTAACATCGTTTTATTGAAGATGTCTGACCGGAGGATTTTTTTGTGGTAGAGCAAGCGATAATCTGGTATACTCGACGAGTAAGGCGGTTGTCGCAATAAATTGAAACCTGATGCATTAATTTTTGCCATAGTAACAACACGCATGGGGCAATGTATTTTCCAGTAGAAAATTATCGTTTTTCGTTAAATAAACGACGAAACTTGTCATTAGCTCCTAAGTTAGTTGGTTTCAAAAGCTCGCATGATGTGCACTTCTGATGATTTGAGCTTTAGGTATTATATTTAGGTAAAAATTATAACCACTAAATTTTTCAGATGGAACAACCAGCAGTTTCTTTGCAGAGCCTCTATACGACGTTTATCTATGTGGTGATGATTTATGATAGCGATAAACACAAGTTTTATCAATAGTGATAAATCAGCGCACATTTAATCTCTTTGATTTTGTCAAAAATATACGAAACACACAGAAAAGTTTGCAGTCATACATTCGTGGACAATTTATTCATTAAAAAACCTTTTATTCAAAATGTATGATTTGCGTTTAGGTACCTCAAACGTCACAACATGTAATTTTCAACAATTTACCAGTACAGATTTCGAAAGAAAATGGTGGCCGCCTATCTGCAGTCCAATTCTTTCGATTGCAGTCGGGATACATCAGTAAGGATCGTCAAACTGACCTGTAGGCGTACGTTGGCACACACGACCGACTGTAATCTATTCAATTAGTCTACAGGCAATCGGTTAGTAGGCTGAATGCGAATAGAAACTTTTAGTTGAAGTGAAGTTTCCTCGACCTTCTTTTCTTAAAATGTAATGTAATGACCTTCTAAAGTATCAGATAAGATAGTTATATCTTTGTCTCCTATTATAAAGTGACTGATGTAAGAGATCTTACTCAGAAAGTATCTACCTACATTTGTTTCATATATTATACCCATATACAACAAGGTGTAAAACAAAACAAAATCACGTTTAACATGCAACCAACGCAAATCGAAAATTTCTCTGTTAATATTATTCCTTACTAAGTCTGAAATATGGAGCAGCCCCGTGTAACTGTATAAACATATTTCTTCTAATATCTAGCAGAATATTTTTCAGAAGACTAGTCCGTTTCAAGAAACACCAGAATATTAATTAATTTAGACATTTGTAAAAAAGTACCAAACCAATTACAATCATCTATAATTCCTCTAAACACATCGATACTGCACTTTTGGTAGTCACCAATATGATACAAGTGACAGTTTTCAGTATAGTAATAATCATAGTAGTATCTATTTATGACGCCCTTGTTATTATTAATTATGTTCGCTTTAATCCTACATTATACTTGATTGATTCACAAAAGAGTGACGTATACTTTCGACCACAGATTCTTTAACTAAAAATATATTGCATTGATTATTCACTACAGGCTTCATTTTAGATTATTTACGGAAGGGAACACTATCAATTTCGCAAAGTCTCTTTTAAAACTGCATGGCCTATCCATAACTTAATAATCGTGAAATTTAGACGTATGTAGAGATCCTTACAGTTTTTGCAAATATTTTATGCTTGCACGTAGAATATTTACTGCAGTGTGTTTCATTTAAGTTGTTTCGGTTTGAAAAAATATAAAATACATACTGCGCTTTACTGAATACCGTATAGCTAACATCCAAATACTCTTCAATCTATTGAAAGTATATGTAATAGATCAACATACTATGCTGAAAATTCATGTCTCTATTGTTTACCGTGCATAGGATTGTTTTGGGAACTTGTACATTCTCGTAAAAATCAGAGTAGTTCGAAACTGGAAGTTGATAGGTATAGGGAACTATTAATAGAGTAATAAATAAAACTTAACTTACCACCTAGAATCTGAAAATAGCATATAATACAGGGTCTCTAAAAATAATCTAACTTCGATATGTTGAAATGAATTTAGTTCTTATCGATCTATGTGTGAAATCGTACAGTGATATCGCTTAGCGTTTAGGCAGAAGAGACCGATAAAGTAGTCGTGACTCACACTGTATACATATTTAGTAATTTCCAATGCATATAATAACCATGCTATACATTAAATACATTAAAAATGTGTCAATTATTACTGAAAATTTCACTGATATTTTAGGCAATATAAAGTTTACGCTACTTTTGTTGTAACGATACAACATTATATATTGCAAATAATACATACCAACCAACATACTAACCAACTACCTATGCATTGTTATGAGGGCTTCCAGGTTTTGACGGCGTCATAGTAAAGTGCTCGCACATACAGGGTGTGGCGCGAAGAGTTTTGATTAGAAGTTTTTGGGTATGTAGTAATAGGCGAAATGTAAAATTTTATAAGATTACACAATCGATAATGCTGATTTTAAATATAATATTTTCATGAATGATCTACTTCCGGTACACCGGAAGTACATACCAACTTGCTTATTTTAAATAGACCATGGTATTTTTTATTTTATTTTTCAATTCTCTATCAAATTAATTAATTAAAATTAATAGTTTTTGAGATATTTCACTTTTTTAAATTTTTCTACAAAAACACAGTCCTAAATAAATCACGATGTTGCTGTAAACAAACACGCTACTGACTTAAAATTTGACATGGCGAATTGCAAGACATCACTAAAGTGCCTCGTCCTTTGAAATGTAAAATTTTTTATACAGGGTGTTTGCCACATACCACTCAATTCCAAGAATTTCAAACAATTATAACTCGCTTATTTCAAATACAACACCCTGTATATTACATCAGCTTTCAATTCCTATCTTCATTCTCGTTTAATTGATACTAGCATTCCGTATACCTAAATCTAATCGGTTTTGAGATATTTTATTATTTTACTTAACAATAACGAAACTTAATATTTCCAAAACTATTAATTTTTAATGTAAGACATGGTACATGAAATTTGGTCAAAATTTGATAGAGAATTGAAAACTAAAATAAAAAATACCATGTTCTATTTAAAATAAGCGAGTTGGTATGTACTTCCGGTGTACCGGAAGTAGATCATTCATGAAAATATTATATTTAAAATCACCATTATCGATAGTAGTACATACCTAAAAACTTCTAATCAAAACTCTTCGCGCCACGCCCTGTATATACAAAACAAAAGTGGTTAAAACGCGATCAAAACCCGGAAGCCCTCATAACAGAGACTCGGACCGTGGAAGCCTTCGATATCATTTACCTATGCACTACATCCATCAGAATTCATTGATAAAAGATTGCGCAATACTATATAAGATTCAACAACCCGTAACATCTATCTCTATTTGTATTAAATGGAGCAGCATTTTATATATAAGTACGTTCTATATTTACTTACCACAACTAAAAAGTAATTCAATTAACTAGGAAGATGATGATGTAAACACTTAAAGTAGCGTCGATTATGATTAACATTTTTTCAACTATAGGTATACAATCACAGTGACATGAATCCAGTTACACACAATATTATTTGCGCTAAATCTACGCCATTTGTTAGCTCTAACCACATCAAATCGACTCCTCATTGCATTCCGGCTTTATAAATCTCTCCAGAGAGAGATATTCGTGGGGTCGAGCGAGCGGTGCATTCAGCCTAGGTCTCTAATGGTGCTGGATTATTTAACAACCGCACGTCTCCACGTACGATGGATAACCACTGTCAAGCCTTCCCGAGGGATGCAACGACGATCCCTCAGTGCCACAAGGAAAGTGCCAAAGTCTGTATTCGCGGGTCAACGGTCAGACCCGAAAGATTCATCGCGACGCGTTTACCACTCAAAGTATAGACTAACACAATCGTTGTATGTTGTGCATTATAGATATTATACCGTTGACTACAAAGCTTATCATGACGTTTTTTTTTTCAAGTAATTAGGACGTTGGCAAAAACTGTGGCAGTGTAATTCATGGAACCATTCGCAATTATTTAATTCCTATATTGTACATATGTATGTATATCAAAGCGTATTGTCAAGTAATAAAAGTACCTACAACAGTGAGTAGTAAGTGAAACATTCATATGCAATGTATCCACTCTTCAGTAATGACTTTGTCTTTCTCTAAATAAAGTTCTGCTCTATGCATTAGGTAAAACATATAAAGCACAATGTAACTATTTTCAATATGTCCTTATTCATAACCATGTTACCCAATTACATTGCAGTATAAATAAAAGATTCGAAAAGTCTTGGTATAGTACTACTAAATTTACCTTTAAGGCAATAAAAAGAAATCGAAAAACTACTTCAAGAGTAGCAATGCTGTAACTACTTCTTATTTTAACTTATGTAATAGATTTTTAACACTAAACTAATAATTCGTATTTTAGTATCTCAAAACAGCTTGCGTCCATTACAGCGGCATCAGTTATCAATTATGTGCGGCTGTAGATTAACTTGAAATTTTGAATTTTGTGTTAGAGGTCGATCCCGGTACATCTGGAGTAGGAAGCAAGTGTACTAACGAGTCTCCCGGATTTTTTGAATTGTGGAAACTATAATGTCATACAGCTGAAACTTCAGCATCCTGAAATTATCGACAGATCAGAAGTTAGCCATTTGCAAACTTTTATATTTATTGTCATAACTTTTTTAAGGTTATGTCTAAAGAGTTTAGCTTATATCATAAAATACGAAAAAGTTTATTAGATACATCGAACTACCTCAGGAGTGAATTCTCAAGAAAGTTATACCATCGTGTGGTACGATTATAGAACATCAAATAATTGATTTGGAATATATTGCCATCAAGTGACAGATTCCGAAGCAATCAGATTACACGACTAGGGCTCAATATATCAGAGTATTCTACCAAACTAGTATACATACATTTCCGTATCTAAAACCTACGAATCAGTTTTATCGAACACAGTTGTACAATAATAGTTATTTGCAGCTGTAGACACATTTCTATTTCACATGTATCTCTAAACACATTAAGTGCATATGTATACCAGCAGATTTCCTTAAAGATTTTACTATATCTACCATCGTATAAATATTTTTATCGTTAAATATTATATCAATCATACAACCTTGGCCAGATGTGTTAGACACCCTTTACTTTCATAGGTTCGAAAGGCGTTTCCGGCCGCTTTTCGGGCGATTTGTTGACGATCCACTATTCATATCGTTGCGGGGTGGTACGAACCGCACATCGCGAATACTTCATTATTCTCGCTATAGCGATTAAAGTCTTACTTTGTGTCTTAAGTAGCACTGTTTGCCCACGTTCTACTTTGGTTAATTCACAAACTTTTGGCATTGTTTCACTAAATTAAGTTTAATTCATAAAAATGAAAGTATCCAACACAAAATATCCTGGTTATAAACTCCTAACACATACCTCTCTCCAATCGCGTCCACAATACACTAATATTTAAAATCGAAACATTGCTGCCTGTTTACCTATTGTCCCAAAGTAAGCACTAAATATGTAAATTAAATATAAATTCGATGCTCATTTTCTTGAAAGTGTAATAATACTTATAATAATGGGGATTTATGCGGGTGTCTAACACATTTGGCCAAGGTTGTATTTCTGGAGATTTTGACAAACAGGATTGGGAGACTACAACGAACATATTTATCGTTATATTTTGTTTTTTTTTTATTTTCACAAATATCTTTTAAAAAGGTGAATGATTTAAAAAAATTATTAGGATATATATATTTTACCACAAGAAAAATTTGACCACTAAAGAAAACATGGTACTTATGTGTATATGTATAAAATTCTAAATAGAATAGACAATAGTCACATAAAATAATGTTAAACGATTAATATGAACCGAGCAGGAAATTACTTCTTAAGATACAGTCTGGGATATTATTCCAAACTTTGTAGAAGTAAGAATGAGAGAATGTTAGTTTTCTAACAGCCTTCTGATTTAAATTTGTAAAGAACCTTCCTATTCTATTAATTGTGATCTTGAATCAGGAAATCTAGGTGGCACTTCCAATGCTTTCTACAACGGGACACATACTTCTTAAATAGGATTATATGCATCAAGATTGGTACACTAACGCGTTTCCGCGAATTTCGTAGAAATCCAGTATAGTAAAATAATCGCAAATATTTCCAAAGCTATTGTAGATGGATATATGACACTTTAATAATGACTGATCCAGAATTATTTTCTTCATTTAAAGCTCTTGTCAGACATGCTAGGTTCCATTTGAAAAAACTGACTTCTTTAAATTTGAATTTTCCAATATTATTTGCTAAATTTTTGAGCAGTCTATATAAATTTTGTACCTCTTACGGCAGTATTAAAACTTACATTCTTGAACTCTAACTGGTAAACACAGAACTTCTTGATCTTGAGTATAAACCTAACTATTTAATTTAATTATGAACGATGTAATGATAACCAATGCAACAGATCGTAAAAAAAATTCGATCGAAGGGTAACCAGATCGATTTTAGACCCATTCCTGAATGGTTTATTTCTTTCTTTTGGTAGCTTAGAACCAAAATGTTATATCAGCTTTCATCAAGATACACAAGATAGAGTCGACCACAATGACTACATGAATATTGTTTATGAGGATTCTGTCGAGAAACTGCGACAACTCAACAAGGATATCTTAGCGAGTTACAAAGTAGACGAGAGAATTTTTCGAAATTCGCAACGCGGGGGGGGGCGGGATGTCAATGTTAGTATGGAGCATTTTTGGGGGCAAATTTACTTAAAACTGATTAATACTCTTTGACACAATTAATGAAACACATGTTTCGGCGTTTTTTCAATTCAACTCCCAAGTGTGTGAAAGATAGTGACAAGGTTATCGGAAATAATATTTTTATCGTGAAATTTGCTTGAAATTTGTATTAATACTCGTGTACATAAATAATAAAACACGATTTTAAATTCAATCCCATCCTGAGAGAGTGGAGAAGTTTATATAGAAAATAATATTTTTATAGTGGTCACTGCACAGTTTGTTGAGTTATGCAAGACCAATGAATGTGAAAACATATAAATTTGATTAAAATGAAAAAAAAAACATATTGCTTACGCAGGCAAAAAGCTAGTAAAATATATAACGCGGACCAAAAGTTACTAGTATATAGACATCTTCTGAAGTAGTTGATGGCATGAGCAGCTAAATATAAAGTGAAAACTCATTTACCTGACAACAAACAACGATCATGAAAAGCTACGCCCAAGGATAGATTAAATTCAATAATATAAATCTTTAACTGCGTTTTCTGAGCAAAGTTGATGTAAGCGTGTATTTCTATAGTTAAAGTTATAAACTATCTCAATGTATACTAATTTGTTTTACTTACACCATATTTAAACTAGAAATTTCTGAAATTGTGTCATTGTTTCAGTCCTTTTGCACTAACAGTTTGAATTATGAAAACGATAATGAATAGTTGGGATGGTCGCTGTAAAATCCATTAGAATATTGCATTGGATAATGCAAAATGTTATTAAATGTAGTACTATTTTTACACGAGGCGGTGCGCTATATCCGTATTGTCATTTTAATGCTGAGTAATACCATCCATAGATCTTTATAATATTCTAAGGTATATGCCTCATGATTTTATATTAAATCAGATTGACAAAAATCGTAATTATCGGAGGTGGATAAAAAAAATTCAATTTGTATTTATATATAGTCTTCCACAGTATACAATATTAACAAGAATTTATTGTTTGTTCGATGACTTGTAATTCATGTCTAAAATATACGCTGTTCTATTTTCATTCAGTAATATATTTATTAATTAACTCAGTAAGGCGACAACTACGACATTTTAACTACTAAATTTCAAATTCAGATTATTAAAATTGATTCAAAATAATTCAAATATTCCCAGTTGAACAACAATTTAAAACAAAAAAATTCCTATGTAAAGCTAACCGATAAACTATTTCATTCTACAAGAACAGCCATCGAATTTATACCGAAAGCGAACACGGTACGGCTTAAATTTTCATCTACCCTCCGTGAAAAATTCATCGCAAATGTTTGTTGACGTGACACTGTGTATACGCAGAGACGCAATTTTCCACCTGCTTCAAGTTACAACGACCCATCCAACGCATGCGCGCACACCATCCTCTCGCGTCCGTTATTGAATGGTAGAGCCCCGTTACCCGGTACACTCGCATTTCACGAAATCGTTTCAATTTACATGAAGTTCGCTGTGATGAAACCGGTTGATCGGCAAGAAAATCCGAGAATTTCCTACAATAAACACATCGACCAGTTGCAGTTTCATACGAATACTTGAAAGGGGGATATCGTGTGAGTTATTCAAGAAATGGTAGAAGGGATATAGAACAAAGAAAACGCAATTGAACACATGCTTTGTGAACGCAATAAATAATCCAAGAAATTTATTTATTAGCTTTCTGTATTATTTACAAAAAAAATACTATTCATATTACTGTCTTTTTTTTCGAAATTTTATACTAAATAAAGTTATCTTTAATTTTCAAAACAACTTATGTATTTGGTGGCATTTGCAACTGCACATTGAATTGGGCCAGTGTTGTAACAGACTTATTCATATTCAGCTATATTTTATGGATCAATACAGCTGCCAAATTGGTCATGTACCACAGGCAACCGAATTGTAGTAAATAGTAGCAAATGATTTGTAATAATATATAAGGTATTTTGAAACATTTACTTTCTGTAAAACATTATCAATCTCAGTGAACTCTCAAAGGGCTTAATCTCATGATCTAGGATATCAGAATGGAGATTTCTCAACAGGATCATGGACTAGGCCCCCGCCAACCTCACATTTTCGGTCGACCAGCAATCAGTAGAAGTAAATAAGTGAAACTAATTGGTTAGCTACAAATTTAAAATTAACACCAAACGGAACAGCGATGCCTAGAGCAGGTGAGGAGGGAAATGAGGCAAATAAGCCTTCAGAAGATAGACGTGCTTATTGGAGAGCTAACAATTCTAGAAAGGAACTGGAATTCGCAGACCAAGCACCAATCTCTTGATAGCCTTGGGGTTATCCTCACCGATCTTCTAGCCAGAATTACACACCATAGATTTCTGCGTCTGGTAGTACCTGAACAAATGAAGCCAGGCCACAATAAAAACGTTGACTTGGTACTACAGCTTTTAATCTAATCTGCTCTGAAGATGTTCAAGCAATAATATGTAGCTAGTTAAAATAAGAGGGCAAAAAGGGAGCCAATATGAATTTTGTTGGACTAGAACTGAGACTTTCAAGACTCAACTAATGTCAGGCCGGGTTGGACACCCGCTACGGCATAATGAGGCGAAGCCGTACAGCCTGTAGCCTGGGTGGGAAGAACTACCGCCCATGTCCGAAGACGGCTGGCTTCCCGAGGCTGTATCCCCAAGGGACGGACGTTATCTAGTCAGGCGCCGCTCTAGGATGGGCTAACACACCCGGCCATTGGAGCTAAAAATGTAGGTGTGCATGACACTGAAAGAAATAAGACTGCCCACAGAGTGCCCTTCTCGGATGGGGGCACAGGGAGAGCTGGGAGCAGTCAGAATCACAAAGAGAAACACAAACTGGAGTGGACCACAAAATTGAATAAAAGCTTATTAAAGTTTTATGAAAATAGCAAACCAGAAGAAAGAGGATATATGAAAAGGCTTCACCACATTTGCATAGAAATGTATCCAGACTACGCATACCTATCAGCAGAACACCTCAGAGATCAAGCTGCATCACTCAGACGACGCGGAGTTAGATACCAGCCACAAGAAAATGCAAATGAAGCGATGAGATATACTGACATAATTCAACCAGCGAACCAAACATCAGAAGAAATCGACGAAGAACTGAGACAACGATTCCTTGACACCTTGCGAGGAGCTGTAACCCAAAGGAGAACCAAGAAAATACATTATAAACAAAAGATATGCCTCCCCGTGATTCGCGCAATGGATCGTATTCTCGAGGAGCATCTGTCAGATGAATGCGACCTGCAGAAGCGCAAAGGCTACAGCTTCACCAATCCAAAACAATCCGCGGCAAGTTCTATCAGAACATCCAAATGCAAGATCTATCCACGAAGGCTACATTTGCGTTTCTGTCGGCAGTCGGACTGTACTCTGAAACAGAAGGTTACATAATGGCGTGTATCCAACACTAGTATATAGGCGTGTGGTATTGAACGAGAATATTGAGGACGTCAGATGTCGAAGGTGCAAAACTGCTGAAGAGACACTAATGCATATACTCTCAGCATGCCCAAAGTATAGTTCGACGAAATACGTGAACCGGCACAATGCGGCCCTAAAAGTAGTCTATTACACTGTTAGATACCAGTATGGTATTGATCCGAAGCCCATTCCATCATATCAAGCCGAAGAGATACCAACGGTAATCGAAAATGACCGATGCAAAATTCTATGGGATTTTCCGTTCTCTACAACCCAGCAGGTCAAAGCTAACAGGCCCGATATGGTGGTAATAGACAAAGAGAAAAAAATAATGGTCCTCGTAGAAATGTCTTGCCCATGCGAAACCAATATCCGAGAAAAAGAAACATAAAAGATCAAGAAATATCAAGACCTAATTACTCAACTGTTCACGTATAAGGAGTTTAATATATCCATCGTACCACTAATAATTGGCGTGCTAGGGAGCATACATGGTGCGTTTGTGGACCACTTGGCGAAGATTATTTCCAGAAAATCTACCATAAACAACATTGCTAGCCAAATGCAGAAACATGTTATTTTGGGATCGCTACAAATACTCCGCGGCCACGAGACAAAAACTCACTAGAAAAAGAGCAGGAAACTAACGCGATAGAGAAGATACACCGTCGGTGAGTACCATTCCAAGTTCCCGAAGTTTCCAACCGTACTACAACAAAGCGGATTGCAACTATTCTCATATCTCCTATTTGGCGACGAGGATAGCTCCCAAAGTCCATGGCGTTCGCGAGCCGTCGTGGACAAATTGACGTACCTGACATTGTAGCTGAACTAGCAATAAAACCAACCATAAACCCAATATCCATCTCCTAAAGGGTCCTGCGCTCTCCCGGGAGGTCGGGCCACTACTGCTTTTGTGGAGGTGGTGCGGCGTGCGGGAGTGCGCGGGGGGTGCGCGGTCAGGGTACGCATTATAAAAAAAAATAATAATAATTTATTTGGTTGTGACACATATGTGTATATAAAGCTGGGTACTGACTTGAGCAAATTTACGCGCACGAACACCCAATATGCGCAGGAACGCTATCCATCGCTTGTCGGTTTCTTCGCCTTTATCAAAGGATTTGTGTGTGCACAGCGTTCGTGCGCGTAAATTTGCTCTAGTGAGTACCCAGCTTAACAGTAAGCACATCTGCGCTAGTAAATTACAACCAACGGTGATTTGTTAACTTTCGCACGTACAACATAGTCGTCATCATATGCACTCAAGTCCCTTGTCTGCATTCATCTGACAAAATCTCTTCAGGCAGTTGACTTGCATCTGTGTAACAGCCTTTACCCGTTTCAGTTATTAGGCTAATATTGATATGGAAATGAAAGTTCAAAATAGTCACTAAACTCAAGCAAAATGCTGAAATAAAATGTTCATAGGTTTAATGGAAATGCATTTTCTTTATTTACTGAGTGATGCAAAAACAAGTAGCTTTCAAGTGTTTGTTAAAATTCAGTTTCTCGTAACGAATTTTCTTATTTTTTACCGCCTATTTTCTTGAAGAATCTCATTAACGTGTTGAATTATTGGTTACAGTAGCACCTCTTGCAATATGAAGACAAGTTGACACTCGTTTATGAATCCTATAAAATAAATTACAGCAATGAAGTAGACAATTTTTTGGATAAAAATCTCCAGCAAAGTTGACAATGAATATCAACAACTCTGGCGCTCAACACACAAAAATTTGATGCTTCAATATGCAACAGCAGCAGGTGCATCGTAATTAATGACATGGCGCTATCTCACCAAGTATGACTTCCTGAAGTAATCTTAAGTATAACATCCAAATAAGTGCCAAAAATGTAAGCTGTCCATATTAATTCCGTATTTCTCCCGTACGCTTACACATTTATCGATCTCGTGTTAGAATTAATTGATTATGTGTCCGCGCACTTTCTTCTGGCATATCTAATATATAAAATTCGCCTTAGATAAGTCATCGCTGCTTCTAGAATGTGCGGCTTTTGATTAGACTTTTATAATGTCAGGCTGAATACATAAAATCTTTGCTTTAATAAACAGTTTTTTTACAAGAATTATACTTCACATGAACATATTTTTAAACTGAATAACATTACTTTTCTCTAGAGAATGCTCCGGGTTTAGATAGGCAAAAACCTAACACATATTTCTAGAAGAATAGCTTTAGGAGCATGACATCGACGGTTGAAATATCTAAAAAATCTTCAATGTTGTAGTTATTTTATTTCACTTTCGATAAAATACGTAACTATCAATGCGCTAACTGATTTCAGGATTGTTTATTCGAAATGAATAACTTCTTCAAAATTTCCATTGCTAAAACAGTTCACGCAAAAAAAGCATGTTGACATTTTTTTAAAAGTCGCAGGGTTGTATTATTTCTACGGCAGTCACCCTTGTTCCCGGCATTTTATTACACATTGTCGGTAGCCGTACTAGCAAGATAATAAATAAGTTTATTTTTACGATCCACGACTACCGTCCGCCGGCATAATGAAAGCGTTAGGAGCTACGGCGTCTTTTCGATTACATAGTCGACGCGATCTCGGACGGAAGGTATGTATATGCGACCCAGGTTCAGCTGGTCGGACGGTCGGACGCGCCAAGGCAAACAATATTGCCGTTCTAACAAATGGTTAATATGTTAACGTTATTGCCGCGGCGGTAAGCCTGTGGGGAGTTAATTTCGGCGATGTTGGCATCATTAATCCCTAATGGGGCGCGGTTGATGTATGATCGGTGGTCCCTCTCCTCTTTGCTATCGCCCTTATATAAACTTCGCCCACATCTGAGCTGACTCTCAGCCCCCGCAAATGCAAGAAGCAGGCAAAATGTATATATACCTACTACCCTTTGTGTTTTAACAACACCTTAACTTCGACACGATTTTTCGCTCAACAAATCCTCGCAGTTAGGAATCCATTAACCTAGGACATACATCTACAAGGTACTTCTGTATTATAATTGTGTATAATGCTATTCTACAAAACAATCAGCTGCTAGATATTCTTTGCAGTAATAGTAAAGAAAAATAGAGAACGAATACACTCAAGAAGTATATAATACAGTTAGGTAAATGAAAAAATTAGGAGCAGGCTACAATTGTTAAGTCATATTACTTCTCATAATGTCTTTTTAGAATCTGCGCTAAAAATATTCCTTGCAAAAATTTTCGAAAGGATTTCCGTGTTTCGTCTCAATGGCTTAAAAAATTTCGCACTCACCATATTACGCTTTGACTGTTATCATAAGGAGAAGTCAGTGAGCATATAACGGGAAAAACATTCCCCTTAAAAAGTAAAACGTATGCCGGTGGAAAAATAGTCAAAGAACACTTTAAAATATCAATAAAGCCATGTTCAAGAACACCAAATACGACAGCTCTGTGTCAATTGCTGGGCCAAAAATTTTAAAATATGTTAGCTATCGGTTATTTTAAGGCACACTTTAGCACAAAGTGATAGTGTTGCTATAATGAGGTAGCTAAATCTATAGAGACCAAACAACTTGAACACAATGAGTTTATTGATGCAGATAATAAAGTACAAGGCGTAAACTAATAAATTGAAGTTTCAAATTGAACTAATGACACAGAACCAATAAACTCCTTATGCGATTGAAACTGGATAATAGTTAAAATCCTTTCATTTGACGCACAATGATTTGAAAGTATATTGAATATCAAGTATTCTACATAGAAATAGATTTTGAAGACTTGTACAAACAAAAAAAAGCAAACTTCAATTGCTGAATATTTTAGCCGAACAAAAATGGTGTCATCAATGCACTCTCTGCATCAAATACTTCTTGCGAGTAACTAAATGACGTAAAACTTACGTATACGAGTTGTCCCCAGTTTCTAAGCAACCAAGCAATATTGAATTTAAATTATAAAGAAACACACCTATGTACATCGGATGGTTAAGCATGCTCACAGACTGTGGCATATTTATACATGACACGACTGCATACTAATTTTTAATTTAAGGTTTCTTTCGTTCACACGGCTAGCTACCGATCGCAAACCGATAGCGCTAGAAACATCTCCGGTTATGTATGTGGCATCAATATGCCAACTCTATTTCTATCTGTATTGCCTGTCGTAAACATGAATAGCTACAGAATATCAATTAAGAATGCGGCGAAACTCAGATATGTATAGCACATCTATAATAACATTTTGGCGACAGTATTGTAAGACTTCTTCTTCTACATGTTACTGTGTTGAAGTGCAGAGGTAATTTTTCCAATAAAAGGAATTGCTCAACTTATCAAGCCGTTGTTGAATTGTTCCGTTTAAAAATTGTTTTTAGTTTATAAACAAAAGCATAATGTTCTCATTTTAATTGTTAGAGATAATATTAGAATACGTTATAACATCTTAAGTGTAAAACAGTAGGAATTTATATAACGTAGATACGCTCCTGTACTTTGACAGTTTGTGAAAAGATAGCGCGTCAAAACTAAATGTTAATATAAGTGCGCGATTAAGTTATAATAATGAAACCAATAACCATCACTGAATCATTTTTCTTGTAAAATCTAGACAATTAAAAATGCTGAAATTGGTAAAATTTCATTCGGGTGTTCTTATGACAATGGAGTTGATAAGGGATATAGTAGTGGAGATAATGCATGCATATACATATGTATATTCTGTGTGAGTAACAAAGACACAGTTTCAATTATGCTGTTCAATTTGGGTCATTGTTTCTCTTCCGAAACAATTCTTTCATAAGATTAATTAATATTTCAAAATATGAGAATCTTAATGTTTTATGTATCATGCCAATATATATATGTAGTTTGAAGCTACATATTTGCTCATGTTGCAATACTAGTACAAATCAATATCTGTAAGAATAGTCCAAATGTCTGTATAAAGCCAGTTAAGAAATATAGGAGGCAAATCTAAAATCAGTAAAATCTTCCTCTTGCATTGTAAATATTCGCATTCAGACATAACAAGTACTAAAGCATTTTACAGAACCTTCATTACAACGCATAACAAGTTCAGATCACAATAAATTTAAAACAGTTATTCAACTCCAACGTCTCCCTACAAAAATTCTTACTTTTTTCATATAACGGGAAACGTATACACTTCTATCTGAGATTACACTTTACGACTTTCGATTATCTTTACCGTGGTACTAACCCTGATCATCACCACGCATTATGTCATAAAATATTATTCTTTTCCCAGTTCGCACCCTTCCCTATTATAACGGCTTAGTTACCCGTGATAGGCGGTCGAAAACTGAAAATTTTAACTAAAACATGGGAGGTAGGGAAAATTTGAAAAGTGCGTGTTCCTTTTACATTCAGTTACAATTTACGTATACTATTGCACAGCATTTCTACCACATTTTTAGAACTTAATTTGACTGCTCACAGTGTGAAAACGGATCGCATGATCGTATCACACCCGCATTTTACACCGTCTAAATCCACATTAAGCGAGAACAAATCAAATCATCACTCTTCATTAAGCATTTATACAAACATTTGACTGTATAATGAAGCGCGGCTTTTTATTCGGCGAGGGAGAGGGAGCCTTCGTTCCATTTATTCCCGATGGGGCGCTAAATAATATAGAACCCAAAGATGTGCGTGTTAACGTTGGAAAATACTATCTAGCAAGAGAAAAATGTGTAGCTACCTAATTTGATGTTTTTTTCTATATACTTACATCAACCATCTATTCTGTTACGTTCGTTTTATAGGTCAAAATTAGATCATATAGTTCACAAAAATAGAATTACTGATATCCTGGAAGACATTTTCAAAGAACAACATACAAACCAAAGTTAAAATCAATTTCAGTATGTTTTCGATAACCGACTAAATTAGTTCTATATTACTTGCATTTTGTTGGGATTGTAATCAAAACAATAAATATATTCAATAGAAGAACCTTCGAGAAACTCTTCATTACAATCAGTAATAATTATATCACTAATGGTTCCATATTAAGTTGATACAGCAGCATTCTCCTGCATTTACAGTTCAACCCCATCTCAAACAGTCCTCGGCTGTAATATTGTCTTCTCCCGTCACTGTTTTAACAATTTACATATGTATTTACTTTTTATTTGTTTACTTATCAAACAAATCAACGAATATTTCGAATGTCAACTTAAGTAAATTATCACTGAATCCATTTTCTTTATTATAAGGTTTTTAATCCCAGTGTCTTTCCAATCGTAGGTCAATAAAATATGAATGCATCAAAAATTAATTTATATGTTATGTGTGTTTCATAAATTTACATTTTAATAATCAAATTACATCAACGTTTGGTTTTTCGTTACCAAGATGCACGCATTACATTTTCTCGGACAACCAAGCAGCACTAAAGTATCTAAAGGCATTTATCTAATGGTTGAAGCTAATTTGAGACTATCTGCTACCATTATGTGGGTACCAGATCGCTCGAATGTCAGGGCAACAAAGCTGCCAATGATCTTACAAAGAAAAATGCGGAGTCTGTGGCCCTACCGAAATCCACATAGAGGCCCATCTTCCACAATGGTAGCTTGATCAATAAATCTCGCACTGGACTAACATACCAAAACTAAGATTTAAGTATCGCCAAGTCCAACAGGCGCTTTTACAACCTGCTGACGACAGAGCTATAGCCCCCAAGAATATGCTAAACTTCTTCAGCAGCTTAGATATCAATTGGGACTAAAATATTAAGGGTATTGACAGTAGATTGGTTGTATTAAAGAGTGGTGGATAATGTCTGATCAAGTCACCATTAATCTAACATACGTCTATGCAAAAGCTTAGTGCCCCTCGCTCTTCTGGTTTTAAAATTGTGTAATACCTGGAGCCAGAACTAAAAAAATTATATAATCACAAAAAATATATACGGACATGTAAGACCCTTCCACATAAACTGCTTACACCTTTCAAGACCTCTAAATTGACTCTAGAAGAATAGAAGAATGTATTGAATGTATTCCAGGACCAATGATATTTTCGAATACTATGTTGATTGTGGCCTCTCAATAGCGTGGTAGGGATGTGATAATAACCTCTCTTCTTGAAAATTTTAGTACATTTCTTGGTATTTTTTGAGATATTTTAGACCTTTTACTACCTATACAATTTAGTAAATTTCTCTGCAATCTTAGTCGCACTTGTTTAGAATAAAATACTACAAGCGGTACATGAAGCCTGTAGTGCTATAAATTCTATAAATGTCATAATTGTTGCACGCGCATGAAAAACCAGTAATATTTTAGAAAATATTTAGAATGTAGAGCTAAGCTCTACGCGCTACTACAAAGTACAAAGTACAGAACAAGTAGCAATTAGTTTAATCTCTCTTGTACGTATTATATTTTTCTTGTGAATTATACGATCTGCACAGGTTTCCCATTGCTTCGAACGCAATACTCAACACAAAAACCTCGTTTTCATATATTTTGCAGGAGTTAGTCATTATGTGCGTAGGAACTTATTTACTTATAATAATTGGTGATTGTAGAGGTAAACGGGGCTCCCTCCTGGGACCTTACGGAAGGACTAAACTCGAAAAGGGGGGTGTCAAAAGACGCCTGAAGGATTTTTCTGTGCCTTAGGCTAGGTTTCCTTGCGATTAGATGCTAAATTTTCCGGATGTTTTCAGATTAGTCGGAAATTCGCGTTTATCTCCCGAACGGTTGACGCTACGCCAAAACTATCTATGTCCGAATATATTCTTCTCGGCGAGTACTTGGATATTTTCGGGAAATTTTTTTTTTCCGATTAAAACTAAAATCTTTTTGCGTCGCGGCGGCGGCGTCCGATTTAGCGTCGCCTTGCAGGTCGTCTCCAGCGAATTGCCCATGTGAACAATATCGATCGTCAAAATTACAAAATTCCAACGCCCTTCTAAACGGCTTATTTTTTTGATTTTCCTCTGCCAAACTCGATTTTAGAAAATATATTATTTATATACGCGTATATAAGATACCCTTTCATACGAGCGACGGTGGCGTGACGCTTAGGTGTTCGGCTTCGAATCGGATGGTACTAGGTTCAAACCCCCTTCTACGACGTATCTGTTTTTTTTTTTAATTTTGTTTATAGAGGAATATAGTTAAAATTTATTTTTCATTTACGACAAGGAACAAAAAATAAAAGAATTAGGAGTTACTGCGAAAATATTCTATTTTTAATTAAATGTATAATTAAATAATATTTCATTATTTTTTTTACTTTAACCTACACATGCTCACAGAGGTAAGGAGGCTTCTTTGATACCATCTTTTTATTTCCACAAATATATATTTACGAAAACAATAATGTACAAACAAGGAATGAAATAATAAATTATTACGACGATTTCCAAAATTTCAATGTTCCAACGCCTTTCTAAACCGCTTATTATTTTTTGATAATTCTCATCGTTACTTATACTAAAATCGTATATAGTTCAGTGTATTATCGAGATTATACTATATATATATCTACATATTTTCGAAAGAGTCAAAAAGTCTTTTTTGCATACATTTTTTTTTATATCTCTCCAGCGCGTCTTTAAGGGGGTCAATTTTTTTCTCCGCTCTCCAATGTACAGGGGAAATTGAATGTCAATATTTTAGGGAACGATTTTTTAGTCTATTTTAAAAACAAAACTTCATATGAACGTGTGACCTAAACGTCTGTCAAAGTAGGTAGCTGAAATTCCGTACGAACGCCACTGGTGGAATTAAAAAAAAATGTGGAACACTCAATAATGCCTCTTGATACATACATAGTTTTACAGGAATTAATGTAAAACTATTTATTTTCGAAAACTTTATCACCCTGTATCTCAAAAGTTAAGACCTTTAGGTCATATGTTCATATGAAGTTTTCTTTTTACCATGACGAGTAGTATGCGATGCCGCTACGTCAGCAAAAAAAAAATCGTTCCCTGAAATATGGACATTCATTTTGGAAAGAGCCTGTATAGCGGGTTTTATTAAATCAAGACGGCCATACTCCGCTCTTTTACTTATAATAATTGGTGATTGTAGAGGTAAACGGGGCTCCCTCCTGGGACCTTACGGAAGGACTAAACTCGAAAAGGGGGTGTCAAAAGACGCCTGAAGGATTTTTCTGTGCCTTAGGCTAGGTTTCCTTGCGATTAGATGCTAAATTTTCCGGATGTTTTCAGATTAGTCGGAAATTCGCGTTTATCTCCCGAACGGTTGACGCTACGCCAAAACTATCTATGTCCGAATATATTCTTCTCGGCGAGTACTTGGATATTTTCGGGAAATTTTTTTTTTCCGATTAAAACTAAAATCTTTTTGCGTCGCGGCGGCGGCGTCCGATTTAGCGTCGCCTTGCAGGTCGTCTCCAGCGAATTGCCCATGTGAACAATATCGATCGTCAAAATTACAAAATTCCAACGCCCTTCTAAACGGCTTATTTTTTTGATTTTCCTCTGCCAAACTCGATTTTAGAAAATATATTATTTATATACGCGTATATAAGATACCCTTTCATACGAGCGACGGTGGCGTGACGCTTAGGTGTTCGGCTTCGAATCGGATGGTACTAGGTTCAAACCCCCTTCTACGACGTATCTGTTTTTTTTTTTAATTTTGTTTATAGAGGAATATAGTTAAAATTTATTTTTCATTTACGACAAGGAACAAAAAATAAAAGAATTAGGAGTTACTGCGAAAATATTCTATTTTTAATTAAATGTATAATTAAATAATATTTCATTATTTTTTTTTACTTTAACCTACACATGCTCACAGAGGTAAGGGAGGCTTCTTTGATACCATCTTTTTATTTCCACAAATATATATTTACGAAAACAATAATGTACAAACAAGGAATGAAATAATAAATTATTACGACGATTTCCAAAATTTCAATGTTCCAACGCCTTTCTAAACCGCTTATTATTTTTTGATAATTCTCATCGTTACTTATACTAAAATCGTATATAGTTCAGTGTATTATCGAGATTATACTATATATATATCTACATATTTTCGAAAGAGTCAAAAAGTCTTTTTTGCATACATTTTTTTTTATATCTCTCCAGCGCGTCTTTAAGGGGGTCAATTTTTTTTCTCCGCTCTCCAATGTACAGGGGAAATTGAATGTCAATATTTTAGGGAACGATTTTTTAGTCTATTTTAAAAACAAAACTTCATATGAACGTGTGACCTAAACGTCTGTCAAAGTAGGTAGCTGAAATTCCGTACGAACGCCACTGGTGGAATTAAAAAAAAATGTGGAACACTCAATAATGCCTCTTGATACATACATAGTTTTACAGGAATTAATGTAAAACTATTTATTTTCGAAAACTTTATCACCCTGTATCTCAAAAGTTAAGACCTTTAGGTCATATGTTCATATGAAGTTTTCTTTTTACCATGACGAGTAGTATGCGATGCCGCTACGTCAGCAAAAAAAAAAATCGTTCCCTGAAATATGGACATTCATTTTGGAAAGAGCCTGTATAGCGGGTTTTATTAAATCAAGACGGCCATACTCCGCTCTTTTACTTATAATAATTGGTGATTGTAGAGGTAAACGGGGCTCCCTCCTGGGACCTTACGGAAGGACTAAACTCGAAAAGGGGGTGTCAAAAGACGCCTGAAGGATTTTTCTGTGCCTTAGGCTAGGTTTCCTTGCGATTAGATGCTAAATTTTCCGGATGTTTTCAGATTAGTCGGAAATTCGCGTTTATCTCCCGAACGGTTGACGCTACGCCAAAACTATCTATGTCCGAATATATTCTTCTCGGCGAGTACTTGGATATTTTCGGGAAATTTTTTTTCCGATTAAAACTAAAATCTTTTTGCGTCGCGGCGGCGGCGTCCGATTTAGCGTCGCCTTGCAGGTCGTCTCCAGCGAATTGCCCATGTGAACAATATCGATCGTCAAAATTACAAAATTCCAACGCCCTTCTAAACGGCTTATTTTTTTGATTTTCCTCTGCCAAACTCGATTTTAGAAAATATATTATTTATATATGCGTATATAAGATACCCTTTCATACGAGCGACGGTGGCGTGACGCTTAGGTGTTCGGCTTCGAATCGGATGGTACTAGGTTCAAACCCCTTCTACGACGTATCTGTTTTTTTTTTTTAATTTTGTTTATAGAGGAATATAGTTAAAATTTATTTTTCATTTACGACAAGGAACAAAAAATAAAAGAATTAGGAGTTACTGCGAAAATATTCTATTTTTAATTAAATGTATAATTAAATAATATTTCATTATTTTTTTTTACTTTAACCTACACATGCTCACAGAGGTAAGGGAGGCTTCTTTGATACCATCTTTTTATTTCCACAAATATATATTTACGAAAACAATAATGTACAAACAAGGAATGAAATAATAAATTATTACGACGATTTCCAAAATTTCAATGTTCCAACGCCTTTCTAAACCGCTTATTATTTTTTGATAATTCTCATCGTTACTTATACTAAAATCGTATATAGTTCAGTGTATTATCGAGATTATACTATATATATATCTACATATTTTCGAAAGAGTCAAAAAGTCTTTTTTGCATACATTTTTTTTTATCTCTCCAGCGCGTCTTTAAGGGGGTCAATTTTTTTTTCTCCGCTCTCCAATGTACAGGGGAAATTGAATGTCAATATTTTAGGGAACGATTTTTTAGTCTATTTTAAAAACAAAACTTCATATGAACGTGTGACCTAAACGTCTGTCAAAGTAGGTAGCTGAAATTCCGTACGAACGCCACTGGTGGAATTAAAAAAAAATGTGGAACACTCAATAATGCCTCTTGATACATACATAGTTTTACAGGAATTAATGTAAAACTATTTATTTTCGAAAACTTTATCACCCTGTATCTCAAAAGTTAAGACCTTTAGGTCATATGTTCATATGAAGTTTTCTTTTTACCATGACGAGTAGTATGCGATGCCGCTACGTCAGCAAAAAAAAAAAAATCGTTCCCTGAAATATGGACATTCATTTTGGAAAGAGCCTGTATAGCGGGTTTTATTAAATCAAGACGGCCATACTCCGCTCTTTTACTTATAATAATTGGTGATTGTAGAGGTAAACGGGGCTCCCTCCTGGGACCTTACGGAAGGACTAAACTCGAAAAGGGGGGTGTCAAAAGACGCCTGAAGGATTTTCTGTGCCTTAGGCTAGGTTTCCTTGCGATTAGATGCTAAATTTTCCGGATGTTTTCAGATTAGTCGGAAATTCGCGTTTATCTCCCGAACGGTTGACGCTACGCCAAAACTATCTATGTCCGAATATATTCTTCTCGGCGAGTACTTGGATATTTTCGGGAAATTTTTTTTTTCGATTAAAACTAAAATCTTTTTGCGTCGCGGCGGCGGCGTCCGATTTAGCGTCGCCTTGCAGGTCGTCTCCAGCGAATTGCCCATGTGAACAATATCGATCGTCAAAATTACAAAATTCCAACGCCCTTCTAAACGGCTTATTTTTTTGATTTTCCTCTGCCAAACTCGATTTTAGAAAATATATTATTTATATACGCGTATATAAGATACCCTTTCATACGAGCGACGGTGGCGTGACGCTTAGGTGTTCGGCTTCGAATCGGATGGTACTAGGTTCAAACCCCTTCTACGACGTATCTGTTTTTTTTTTTTTAATTTTGTTTATAGAGGAATATAGTTAAAATTTATTTTTCATTTACGACAAGGAACAAAAAATAAAAGAATTAGGAGTTACTGCGAAAATATTCTATTTTTAATTAAATGTATAATTAAATAATATTTCATTATTTTTTTTTACTTTAACCTACACATGCTCACAGAGGTAAGGGAGGCTTCTTTGATACCATCTTTTTATTTCCACAAATATATATTTACGAAAACAATAATGTACAAACAAGGAATGAAATAATAAATTATTACGACGATTTCCAAAATTTCAATGTTCCAACGCCTTTCTAAACCGCTTATTATTTTTTGATAATTCTCATCGTTACTTATACTAAAATCGTATATAGTTCAGTGTATTATCGAGATTATACTATATATATATCTACATATTTTCGAAAGAGTCAAAAAGTCTTTTTTGCATACATTTTTTTTTATATCTCTCCAGCGCGTCTTTAAGGGGGTCAATTTTTTTTCTCCGCTCTCCAATGTACAGGGAAATTGAATGTCAATATTTTAGGGAACGATTTTTTAGTCTATTTTAAAAACAAAACTTCATATGAACGTGTGACCTAAACGTCTGTCAAAGTAGGTAGCTGAAATTCCGTACGAACGCCATTGGTGGAATTAAAAAAAATGTGGAACACTCAATAATGCCTCTTGATACATACATAGTTTTACAGGAATTAATGTAAAACTATTTATTTTCGAAAACTTTATCACCCTGTATCTCAAAAGTTAAGACCTTTAGGTCATATGTTCATATGAAGTTTTCTTTTTACCATGACGAGTAGTATGCGATGCCGCTACGTCAGCAAAAAAAAAATCGTTCCCTGAAATATGGACATTCATTTTGGAAAGAGCCTGTATAGCGGGTTTTATTAAATCAAGACGGCCATACTCCGCTCTTTTACTTATAATAATTGGTGATTGTAGAGGTAAACGGGGCTCCCTCCTGGGACCTTACGGAAGGACTAAACTCGAAAAGGGGGTGTCAAAAGACGCCTGAAGGATTTTTCTGTGCCTTAGGCTAGGTTTCCTTGCGATTAGATGCTAAATTTTCCGGATGTTTTCAGATTAGTCGGAAATTCGCGTTTATCTCCCGAACGGTTGACGCTACGCCAAAACTATCTATGTCCGAATATATTCTTCTCGGCGAGTACTTGGATATTTTCGGGAAATTTTTTTTTCCGATTAAAACTAAAATCTTTTTGCGTCGCGGCGGCGGCGTCCGATTTAGCGTCGCCTTGCAGGTCGTCTCCAGCGAATTGCCCATGTGAACAATATCGATCGTCAAAATTTCAAAATTCCAACGCCCTTCTAAACGGCTTATTTTTTTGATTTTCCTCTGCCAAACTCGATTTTAGAAAATATATTATTTATATACGCGTATATAAGATACCCTTTCATACGAGCGACGGTGGCGTGACGCTTAGGTGTTCGGCTTCGAATCGGATGGTACTAGGTTCAAACCCCTTCTACGACGTATCTGTTTTTTTTTTAATTTTGTTTATAGAGGAATATAGTTAAAATTTATTTTTCATTTACGACAAGGAACAAAAAATAAAAGAATTAGGAGTTACTGCGAAAATATTCTATTTTTAATTAAATGTATAATTAAATAATATTTCATTATTTTTTTTTACTTTAACCTACACATGCTCACAGAGGTAAGGGAGGCTTCTTTGATACCATCTTTTTATTTCCACAAATATATATTTACGAAAACAATAATGTACAAACAAGGAATGAAATAATAAATTATTACGACGATTTCCAAAATTTCAATGTTCCAACGCCTTTCTAAACCGCTTATTATTTTTTGATAATTCTCATCGTTACTTATACTAAAATCGTATATAGTTCAGTGTATTATCGAGATTATACTATATATATATCTACATATTTTCGAAAGAGTCAAAAAGTCTTTTTTGCATACATTTTTTTATATCTCTCCAGCGCGTCTTTAAGGGGGTCAATTTTTTTTCTCCGCTCTCCAATGTACAGGGGAAATTGAATGTCAATATTTTAGGGAACGATTTTTTAGTCTATTTTAAAAACAAAACTTCATATGAACGTGTGACCTAAACGTCTGTCAAAGTAGGTAGCTGAAATTCCGTACGAACGCCACTGGTGGAATTAAAAAAAAATGTGGAACACTCAATAATGCCTCTTGATACATACATAGTTTTACAGGAATTAATGTAAAACTATTTATTTTCGAAAACTTTATCACCCTGTATCTCAAAAGTTAAGACCTTTAGGTCATATGTTCATATGAAGTTTTCTTTTTACCATGACGAGTAGTATGCGATGCCGCTACGTCAGCAAAAAAAAAATCGTTCCCTGAAATATGGACATTCATTTTGGAAAGAGCCTGTATAGCGGGTTTTATTAAATCAAGACGGCCATACTCCGCTCTTTTACTTATAATAATTGGTGATTGTAGAGGTAAACGGGGCTCCCTCCTGGGACCTTACGGAAGGACTAAACTCGAAAAGGGGGTGTCAAAAGACGCCTGAAGGATTTTTCTGTGCCTTAGGCTAGGTTTCCTTGCGATTAGATGCTAAATTTTCCGGATGTTTTCAGATTAGTCGGAAATTCGCGTTTATCTCCCGAACGGTTGACGCTACGCCAAAACTATCTATGTCCGAATATATTCTTCTCGGCGAGTACTTGGATATTTTCGGGAAATTTTTTTTTCCGATTAAAACTAAAATCTTTTTGCGTCGCGGCGGCGGCGTCCGATTTAGCGTCGCCTTGCAGGTCGTCTCCAGCGAATTGCCCATGTGAACAATATCGATCGTCAAAATTACAAAATTCCAACGCCCTTCTAAACGGCTTATTTTTTGATTTTCCTCTGCCAAACTCGATTTTAGAAAATATATTATTTATATACGCGTATATAAGATACCCTTTCATACGAGCGACGGTGGCGTGACGCTTAGGTGTTCGGCTTCGAATCGGATGGTACTAGGTTCAAACCCCTTCTACGACGTATCTGTTTTTTTTTTTAATTTTGTTTATAGAGGAATATAGTTAAAATTTATTTTTCATTTACGACAAGGAACAAAAAATAAAAGAATTAGGAGTTACTGCGAAAATATTCTATTTTTAATTAAATGTATAATTAAATAATATTTCATTATTTTTTTTTACTTTAACCTACACATGCTCACAGAGGTAAGGGAGGCTTCTTTGATACCATCTTTTTATTTCCACAAATATATATTTACGAAAACAATAATGTACAAACAAGGAATGAAATAATAAATTATTACGACGATTTCCAAAATTTCAATGTTCCAACGCCTTTCTAAACCGCTTATTATTTTTTGATAATTCTCATCGTTACTTATACTAAAATCGTATATAGTTCAGTGTATTATCGAGATTATACTATATATATATCTACATATTTTCGAAAGAGTCAAAAAGTCTTTTTTGCATACATTTTTTTTTATATCTCTCCAGCGCGTCTTTAAGGGGGTCAATTTTTTTCTCCGCTCTCCAATGTACAGGGGAAATTGAATGTCAATATTTTAGGGAACGATTTTTTAGTCTATTTTAAAAACAAAACTTCATATGAACGTGTGACCTAAACGTCTGTCAAAGTAGGTAGCTGAAATTCCGTACGAACGCCACTGGTGGAATTAAAAAAAAATGTGGAACACTCAATAATGCCTCTTGATACATACATAGTTTTACAGGAATTAATGTAAAACTATTTATTTTCGAAAACTTTATCACCCTGTATCTCAAAAGTTAAGACCTTTGGGTCATATGTTCATATGAAGTTTTCTTTTTACCATGACGAGTAGTATGCGATGCCGCTACGTCAGCAAAAAAAAAAATCGTTCCCTGAAATATGGACATTCATTTTGGAAAGAGCCTGTATAGCGGGTTTTATTAAATCAAGACGGCCATACTCCGCTCTTTTATACTATACTAATTGGTGATTGTAGGGGTAAACGGGGCTCCCTCCTGAGACCTTACGAAAGGACTAAACTCGAAAAGGGGGGTGCCGATCGACGGGAAAAGGATTTTTCTAATCAACTGTCTAGGTTTCGCCGCAGACCAACGTCCGAATCCGATAAGATTAGCATTTGAATTAAAAATTCACGTTAGAGCGGACTTTGAGCGCTTATATCTCCCGAACGGTTAACGCTACGCCAAAACTATTCATGTCCGAACATATTCTCCTCGACGAGTACTTGGTTATTTTGGGGAAAAAATTTTTTTCCGATTAAAACTAAAAAATACAGCGTCGGGGCGCCGACGCCCAATAAGACGGCGCTTTTCAAAACGTCACCGCCGAACCGGCCGTATTTACAATGACGATTTCCAAAATTTCAACCTTCCAACGCCCTTCTAAACCGGTTATTTTTTGCAAAACATCCCCAAAATACGTCAAAACAGATACTATATCTTTCTATATGGCAACACGATATCCCGACTTTACGAGCTCCGGTGGCGCATCGGAACGGGCGGTGGTCCACGGCGCTAGAGGTACGGCGTTCAAATCTCGACGAGGGGTACCATGGCTTTTTTCTTTCGTTTTTTGTTTTTTTTATTAATGATTGAAAAGAATAATATATAAAATAAAGAAGTCTTCATTTCAACGGCGACGAAACACAAGAAATAATAATTAAAAAAACACGAGGAATCATTAAATGCGTTAAAGAATTTCCAATTTTTTACAATTGTCCGATTGGAAAAACGTTATTATTTATACTAAAAATCGTTTCTTATTTTGTGGTTCAATAAATAACACAAGTAGTAATGATTACAAACATCTCTCCATGTCTAAAAGTAATTTAAAAATATGAAACAAGTAAGAATAGTTTAATTATCTGTATGTCAGTGTATTATCGAGATTATACTAAGTATATATCTACATATTTTCGAAAGAGCCAAAAAGTCTTATTTGTATACATTCAGGGGAAATTGAATGTCAATATTTTAGGGAACGATTTTTTGATGTATTTTAAAAAGGAAACTTATATAAACTTATATATGAACGTGTGACCTAAACGTCTGTCAAAGTAGGTAGCTGAAATTCCGTACGAACGCCACTGGTGGAATTAAAAAAAAATGGGGAACACTCAATAATGCCTCTTGATACATACTACACGTATACCACGTTTCATTAAAATATCTAAAGTGGTATTACAGGAATTAATAAAAAACTATTTATTTTCGAAAACTTTATCACCCTGTATCTCAAAAGTTAAGACCTTTAGGTCATATGTTCATATGAAGTTTTCTTTTTATCATGACGACTAATATACGATCCCGCTACGTCCAGCAAAAAAAAAAAACTATTTATTTTCGAAAACTTTATCACCCTGTATCTCAAAAGCTAAGACCTTTAGGTCATATGTTCATATGAAGTTTTCTTTTTATCATGACGACTAATATACGATCCCGCTACGTCCAGCAAAAAAAAAAAAAACTATTTATTTTCGAAAACTTTATCACCCTGTATCTCAAAAGCTAAGACCTTTAGGTCATATGTTCATATGAAGTTTTCTTTTTATCATGACGACTAATATACGATCCCGCTACGTCCAGCAAAAAAAAAAAAAACTATTTATTTTCGAAAACTTTATCACCCTGTATCTCAAAAGCTAAGACCTTTAGGTCATATGTTCATATGAAGTTTTCTTTTATCATGACGACTAATATACGATCCCGCTACGTCCAGCAAAAAAAAAAACTATTTATTTTCGAAAACTTTATCACCCTGTATCTCAAAAGCTAAGACCTTTAGGTCATATGTTCATATGAAGTTTTCTTTTTATCATGACGACTAATATACGATCCCGCTACGTCCAGCAAAAAAAAAAACTATTTATTTTCGAAAACTTTATCACCCTGTATCTCAAAAGCTAAGACCTTTAGGTCATATGTTCATATGAAGTTTTCTTTTTATCATGACGACTAATATACGATCCCGCTACGTCCAGCAAAAAAAAACAATAAAAATCGTTCCCTGAAATATGGACATTCATTTTGGAAAGTGCCTGTATAGCGGGTTTTATTCAATCAAGACAGCCATATTCCGCTCTTTATACTATACTAATTGGTGATTGTAGGGGTAAACGGGGCTCCCTCCTGAGACCTTACGAAAGGACTAAACTCGAAAAGGGGGTGCCGATCGACGGGAAAAGGATTTTTCTAATCAACTGTCTAGGTTTCGCCGCAGACCAACGTCCGAATCCGATAAGATTAGCATTTGAATTAAAAATTCACGTTAGAGCGGACTTTGAGCGCTTATATCTCCCGAACGGTTAACGCTACGCCAAAACTATTCATGTCCGAACATATTCTCCTCGACGAGTACTTGGTTATTTTGGGGAAAAAATTTTTTTCCGATTAAAACTAAAAAATACAGCGTCGGGGCGCCGACGCCAATAAGACGGCGCTTTTCCAAACGTCACCGCCGAACCGGCCGTATTTACAATGACGATTTCCAAAATTTCAACCTTCCAACGCCCTTCTAAACCGGTTATTTTTTGCAAAACATCCCCAAAATACGTCAAAACAGATACTATATCTTTCTATATGGCAACACGATATCCCGACTTTACGAGCTCCGGTGGCGCATCGGAACGGGCGGTGGTCCACGGCGCTAGAGGTACGGCGTTCAAATCTCGACGAGGGGTACCATGGCTTTTTTCTTTCGTTTTTTGTTTTTTTTTATTAATGATTGAAAAGAATAATATATAAAATAAAGAAGTCTTCATTTCAACGGCGACGAAACACAAGAAATAATAATTAAAAAAACACGAGGAATCATTAAATGCGTTAAAGAATTTCCAATTTTTTACAATTGTCCGATTGGAAAAACGTTATTATTTATACTAAAAATCGTTTCTTATTTTGTGGTTCAATAAATAACACAAGTAGTAATGATTACAAACATCTCTCCATGTCTAAAAGTAATTTAAAAATATGAAACAAGTAAGAATAGTTTAATTATCTGTATGTCAGTGTATTATCGAGATTATACTAAGTATATATCTACATATTTTCGAAAGAGCCAAAAAGTCTTATTTGTATACATTCAGGGAAATTGAATGTCAATATTTTAGGGAACGATTTTTTGATGTATTTTAAAAAAGGAAACTTATATAAACTTATATATGAACGTGTGACCTAAACGTCTGTCAAAGTAGGTAGCTGAAATTCCGTACGAACGCCACTGGTGGAATTAAAAAAAAATGGGGAACACTCAATAATGCCTCTTGATACATACTACACGTATACCACGTTTCATTAAAATATCTAAAGTGGTATTACAGGAATTAATAAAAAACTATTTATTTTCGAAAACTTTATCACCCTGTATCTCAAAAGTTAAGACCTTTAGGTCATATGTTCATATGAAGTTTTCTTTTTATCATGACGACTAATATACGATCCCGCTACGTCCAGCAAAAAAAAAAAAAACTATTTATTTTCGAAAACTTTATCACCCTGTATCTCAAAAGCTAAGACCTTTAGGTCATATGTTCATATGAAGTTTTCTTTTTATCATGACGACTAATATACGATCCCGCTACGTCCAGCAAAAAAAAAAACTATTTATTTTCGAAAACTTTATCACCCTGTATCTCAAAAGCTAAGACCTTTAGGTCATATGTTCATATGAAGTTTTCTTTTTATCATGACGACTAATATACGATCCCGCTACGTCCAGCAAAAAAAAAAAACTATTTATTTTCGAAAACTTTATCACCCTGTATCTCAAAAGCTAAGACCTTTAGGTCATATGTTCATATGAAGTTTTCTTTTTATCATGACGACTAATATACGATCCCGCTACGTCCAGCAAAAAAAAAAACTATTTATTTTCGAAAACTTTATCACCCTGTATCTCAAAAGCTAAGACCTTTAGGTCATATGTTCATATGAAGTTTTCTTTTTATCATGACGACTAATATACGATCCCGCTACGTCCAGCAAAAAAAAAAAAAAAACTATTTATTTTCGAAAACTTTATCACCCTGTATCTCAAAAGCTAAGACCTTTAGGTCATATGTTCATATGAAGTTTTCTTTTTATCATGACGACTAATATACGATCCCGCTACGTCCAGCAAAAAAAAACAATAAAAATCGTTCCCTGAAATATGGACATTCATTTTGGAAAGTGCCTGTATAGCGGGTTTTATTCAATCAAGACAGCCATATTCCGCTCTTTATACTATACTAATTGGTGATTGTAGGGGTAAACGGGGCTCCCTCCTGAGACCTTACGAAAGGACTAAACTCGAAAAGGGGGTGCCGATCGACGGGAAAAGGATTTTTCTAATCAACTGTCTAGGTTTCGCCGCAGACCAACGTCCGAATCCGATAAGATTAGCATTTGAATTAAAAATTCACGTTAGAGCGGACTTTGAGCGCTTATATCTCCCGAACGGTTAACGCTACGCCAAAACTATTCATGTCCGAACATATTCTCCTCGACGAGTACTTGGTTATTTTGGGGAAAAAATTTTTTTCCGATTAAAACTAAAAAATACAGCGTCGGGGCGCCGACGCCCAATAAGACGGCGCTTTTCCAAACGTCACCGCCGAACCGGCCGTATTTACAATGACGATTTCCAAAATTTCAACCTTCCAACGCCCTTCTAAACCGGTTATTTTTTGCAAAACATCCCCAAAATACGTCAAAACAGATACTATATCTTTCTATATGGCAACACGATATCCCGACTTTACGAGCTCCGGTGGCGCATCGGAACGGGCGGTGGTCCACGGCGCTAGAGGTACGGCGTTCAAATCTCGACGAGGGGTACCATGGCTTTTTTCTTTCGTTTTTTGTTTTTTTTTATTAATGATTGAAAAGAATAATATATAAAATAAAGAAGTCTTCATTTCAACGGCGACGAAACACAAGAAATAATAATTAAAAAAACACGAGGAATCATTAAATGCGTTAAAGAATTTCCAATTTTTTACAATTGTCCGATTGGAAAAACGTTATTATTTATACTAAAAATCGTTTCTTATTTTGTGGTTCAATAAATAACACAAGTAGTAATGATTACAAACATCTCTCCATGTCTAAAAGTAATTTAAAAATATGAAACAAGTAAGAATAGTTTAATTATCTGTATGTCAGTGTATTATCGAGATTATACTAAGTATATATCTACATATTTTCGAAAGAGCCAAAAAGTCTTATTTGTATACATTCAGGGGAAATTGAATGTCAATATTTTAGGGAACGATTTTTTGATGTATTTTAAAAAGGAAACTTATATAAACTTATATATGAACGTGTGACCTAAACGTCTGTCAAAGTAGGTAGCTGAAATTCCGTACGAACGCCACTGGTGGAATTAAAAAAAATGGGGAACACTCAATAATGCCTCTTGATACATACTACACGTATACCACGTTTCATTAAAATATCTAAAGTGGTATTACAGGAATTAATAAAAAACTATTTATTTTCGAAAACTTTATCACCCTGTATCTCAAAAGTTAAGACCTTTAGGTCATATGTTCATATGAAGTTTTCTTTTTATCATGACGACTAATATACGATCCCGCTACGTCCAGCAAAAAAAAAAAACTATTTATTTTCGAAAACTTTATCACCCTGTATCTCAAAAGCTAAGACCTTTAGGTCATATGTTCATATGAAGTTTTCTTTTTATCATGACGACTAATATACGATCCCGCTACGTCCAGCAAAAAAAAAAAACTATTTATTTTCGAAAACTTTATCACCCTGTATCTCAAAAGCTAAGACCTTTAGGTCATATGTTCATATGAAGTTTTCTTTTTATCATGACGACTAATATACGATCCCGCTACGTCCAGCAAAAAAAAAAAAAACTATTTATTTTCGAAAACTTTATCACCCTGTATCTCAAAAGCTAAGACCTTTAGGTCATATGTTCATATGAAGTTTTCTTTTTATCATGACGACTAATATACGATCCCGCTACGTCCAGCAAAAAAAAACAATAAAAATCGTTCCCTGAAATATGGACATTCATTTTGGAAAGTGCCTGTATAGCGGGTTTTATTCAATCAAGACAGCCATATTCCGCTCTTTATACTATACTAATTGGTGATTGTAGGGGTAAACGGGGCTCCCTCCTGAGACCTTACGAAAGGACTAAACTCGAAAAGGGGGTGCCGATCGACGGGAAAAGGATTTTTCTAATCAACTGTCTAGGTTTCGCCGCAGACCAACGTCCGAATCCGATAAGATTAGCATTTGAATTAAAAATTCACGTTAGAGCGGACTTTGAGCGCTTATATCTCCCGAACGGTTAACGCTACGCCAAAACTATTCATGTCCGAACATATTCTCCTCGACGAGTACTTGGTTATTTTGGGGAAAAAAATTTTTTTCCGATTAAAACTAAAAAATACAGCGTCGGGGCGCCGACGCCCAATAAGACGGCGCTTTTCCAAACGTCACCGCCGAACCGGCCGTATTTACAATGACGATTTCCAAAATTTCAACCTTCCAACGCCCTTCTAAACCGGTTATTTTTTGCAAAACATCCCCAAAATACGTCAAAACAGATACTATATCTTTCTATATGGCAACACGATATCCCGACTTTACGAGCTCCGGTGGCGCATCGGAACGGGCGGTGGTCCACGGCGCTAGAGGTACGGCGTTCAAATCTCGACGAGGGGTACCATGGCTTTTTTCTTTCGTTTTTTGTTTTTTTTTATTAATGATTGAAAAGAATAATATATAAAATAAAGAAGTCTTCATTTCAACGGCGACGAAACACAAGAAATAATAATTAAAAAAACACGAGGAATCATTAAATGCGTTAAAGAATTTCCAATTTTTTACAATTGTCCGATTGGAAAAACGTTATTATTTATACTAAAAATCGTTTCTTATTTTGTGGTTCAATAAATAACACAAGTAGTAATGATTACAAACATCTCTCCATGTCTAAAAGTAATTTAAAAATATGAAACAAGTAAGAATAGTTTAATTATCTGTATGTCAGTGTATTATCGAGATTATACTAAGTATATATCTACATATTTTCGAAAGAGCCAAAAAGTCTTATTTGTATACATTCAGGGGAAATTGAATGTCAATATTTTAGGGAACGATTTTTTGATGTATTTTAAAAAGGAAACTTATATAAACTTATATATGAACGTGTGACCTAAACGTCTGTCAAAGTAGGTAGCTGAAATTCCGTACGAACGCCACTGGTGGAATTAAAAAAAAATGGGGAACACTCAATAATGCCTCTTGATACATACTACACGTATACCACGTTTCATTAAAATATCTAAAGTGGTATTACAGGAATTAATAAAAAACTATTTATTTTCGAAAACTTTATCACCCTGTATCTCAAAAGTTAAGACCTTTAGGTCATATGTTCATATGAAGTTTTCTTTTTATCATGACGACTAATATACGATCCCGCTACGTCCAGCAAAAAAAAAAAACTATTTATTTTCGAAAACTTTATCACCCTGTATCTCAAAAGCTAAGACCTTTAGGTCATATGTTCATATGAAGTTTTCTTTTTATCATGACGACTAATATACGATCCCGCTACGTCCAGCAAAAAAAAAAAACTATTTATTTTCGAAAACTTTATCACCCTGTATCTCAAAAGCTAAGACCTTTAGGTCATATGTTCATATGAAGTTTTCTTTTTATCATGACGACTAATATACGATCCCGCTACGTCCAGCAAAAAAAAAAAAAACTATTTATTTTCGAAAACTTTATCACCCTGTATCTCAAAAGCTAAGACCTTTAGGTCATATGTTCATATGAAGTTTTCTTTTTATCATGACGACTAATATACGATCCCGCTACGTCCAGCAAAAAAAAAAAACTATTTATTTTCGAAAACTTTATCACCCTGTATCTCAAAAGCTAAGACCTTTAGGTCATATGTTCATATGAAGTTTTCTTTTTATCATGACGACTAATATACGATCCCGCTACGTCCAGCAAAAAAAAAAAACTATTTATTTTCGAAAACTTTATCACCCTGTATCTCAAAAGCTAAGACCTTTAGGTCATATGTTCATATGAAGTTTTCTTTTTATCATGACGACTAATATACGATCCCGCTACGTCCAGCAAAAAAAAACAATAAAAATCGTTCCCTGAAATATGGACATTCATTTTGGAAAGTGCCTGTATAGCGGGTTTTATTCAATCAAGACAGCCATATTCCGCTCTTTATACTATACTAATTGGTGATTGTAGGGGTAAACGGGGCTCCCTCCTGAGACCTTACGAAAGGACTAAACTCGAAAAGGGGGTGCCGATCGACGGGAAAAGGATTTTTCTAATCAACTGTCTAGGTTTCGCCGCAGACCAACGTCCGAATCCGATAAGATTAGCATTTGAATTAAAAATTCACGTTAGAGCGGACTTTGAGCGCTTATATCTCCCGAACGGTTAACGCTACGCCAAAACTATTCATGTCCGAACATATTCTCCTCGACGAGTACTTGGTTATTTTGGGGAAAAAATTTTTTTCCGATTAAAACTAAAAAATACAGCGTCGGGGCGCCGACGCCCAATAAGACGGCGCTTTTCCAAACGTCACCGCCGAACCGGCCGTATTTACAATGACGATTTCCAAAATTTCAACCTTCCAACGCCCTTCTAAACCGGTTATTTTTTGCAAAACATCCCCAAAATACGTCAAAACAGATACTATATCTTTCTATATGGCAACACGATATCCCGACTTTACGAGCTCCGGTGGCGCATCGGAACGGGCGGTGGTCCACGGCGCTAGAGGTACGGCGTTCAAATCTCGACGAGGGGTACCATGGCTTTTTTCTTTCGTTTTTTGTTTTTTTTTATTAATGATTGAAAAGAATAATATATAAAATAAAGAAGTCTTCATTTCAACGGCGACGAAACACAAGAAATAATAATTAAAAAAACACGAGGAATCATTAAATGCGTTAAAGAATTTCCAATTTTTTACAATTGTCCGATTGGAAAAACGTTATTATTTATACTAAAAATCGTTTCTTATTTTGTGGTTCAATAAATAACACAAGTAGTAATGATTACAAACATCTCTCCATGTCTAAAAGTAATTTAAAAATATGAAACAAGTAAGAATAGTTTAATTATCTGTATGTCAGTGTATTATCGAGATTATACTAAGTATATATCTACATATTTTCGAAAGAGCCAAAAAGTCTTATTTGTATACATTCAGGGGAAATTGAATGTCAATATTTTAGGGAACGATTTTTTGATGTATTTTAAAAAGGAAACTTATATAAACTTATATATGAACGTGTGACCTAAACGTCTGTCAAAGTAGGTAGCTGAAATTCCGTACGAACGCCACTGGTGGAATTAAAAAAAAATGGGGAACACTCAATAATGCCTCTTGATACATACTACACGTATACCACGTTTCATTAAAATATCTAAAGTGGTATTACAGGAATTAATAAAAAACTATTTATTTTCGAAAACTTTATCACCCTGTATCTCAAAAGTTAAGACCTTTAGGTCATATGTTCATATGAAGTTTTCTTTTTATCATGACGACTAATATACGATCCCGCTACGTCCAGCAAAAAAAAAAAACTATTTATTTTCGAAAACTTTATCACCCTGTATCTCAAAAGCTAAGACCTTTAGGTCATATGTTCATATGAAGTTTTCTTTTTATCATGACGACTAATATACGATCCCGCTACGTCCAGCAAAAAAAAAAAACTATTTATTTTCGAAAACTTTATCACCCTGTATCTCAAAAGCTAAGACCTTTAGGTCATATGTTCATATGAAGTTTTCTTTTTATCATGACGACTAATATACGATCCCGCTACGTCCAGCAAAAAAAAAAAACTATTTATTTTCGAAAACTTTATCACCCTGTATCTCAAAAGCTAAGACCTTTAGGTCATATGTTCATATGAAGTTTTCTTTTTATCATGACGACTAATATACGATCCCGCTACGTCCAGCAAAAAAAAAAAAACTATTTATTTTCGAAAACTTTATCACCCTGTATCTCAAAAGCTAAGACCTTTAGGTCATATGTTCATATGAAGTTTTCTTTTTATCATGACGACTAATATACGATCCCGCTACGTCCAGCAAAAAAAAAAAAAAACTATTTATTTTCGAAAACTTTATCACCCTGTATCTCAAAAGCTAAGACCTTTAGGTCATATGTTCATATGAAGTTTTCTTTTTATCATGACGACTAATATACGATCCCGCTACGTCCAGCAAAAAAAAACAATAAAAATCGTTCCCTGAAATATGGACATTCATTTTGGAAAGTGCCTGTATAGCGGGTTTTATTCAATCAAGACAGCCATATTCCGCTCTTTATACTATACTAATTGGTGATTGTAGGGGTAAACGGGGCTCCCTCCTGAGACCTTACGAAAGGACTAAACTCGAAAAGGGGGTGCCGATCGACGGGAAAAGGATTTTTCTAATCAACTGTCTAGGTTTCGCCGCAGACCAACGTCCGAATCCGATAAGATTAGCATTTGAATTAAAAATTCACGTTAGAGCGGACTTTGAGCGCTTATATCTCCCGAACGGTTAACGCTACGCCAAAACTATTCATGTCCGAACATATTCTCCTCGACGAGTACTTGGTTATTTTGGGGAAAAAATTTTTTTTCCGATTAAAACTAAAAAATACAGCGTCGGGGCGCCGACGCCCAATAAGACGGCGCTTTTCCAAACGTCACCGCCGAACCGGCCGTATTTACAATGACGATTTCCAAAATTTCAACCTTCCAACGCCCTTCTAAACCGGTTATTTTTTGCAAAACATCCCCAAAATACGTCAAAACAGATACTATATCTTTCTATATGGCAACACGATATCCCGACTTTACGAGCTCCGGTGGCGCATCGGAACGGGCGGTGGTCCACGGCGCTAGAGGTACGGCGTTCAAATCTCGACGAGGGGTACCATGGCTTTTTTCTTTCGTTTTTTGTTTTTTTTTTTTATTAATGATTGAAAAGAATAATATATAAAATAAAGAAGTCTTCATTTCAACGGCGACGAAACACAAGAAATAATAATTAAAAAACACGAGGAATCATTAAATGCGTTAAAGAATTTCCAATTTTTTACAATTGTCCGATTGGAAAAACGTTATTATTTATACTAAAAATCGTTTCTTATTTTGTGGTTCAATAAATAACACAAGTAGTAATGATTACAAACATCTCTCCATGTCTAAAAGTAATTTAAAAATATGAAACAAGTAAGAATAGTTTAATTATCTGTATGTCAGTGTATTATCGAGATTATACTAAGTATATATCTACATATTTTCGAAAGAGCCAAAAAGTCTTATTTGTATACATTCAGGGGAAATTGAATGTCAATATTTTAGGGAACGATTTTTTGATGTATTTTAAAAAGGAAACTTATATAAACTTATATATGAACGTGTGACCTAAACGTCTGTCAAAGTAGGTAGCTGAAATTCCGTACGAACGCCACTGGTGGAATTAAAAAAAAATGGGGAACACTCAATAATGCCTCTTGATACATACTACACGTATACCACGTTTCATTAAAATATCTAAAGTGGTATTACAGGAATTAATAAAAAACTATTTATTTTCGAAAACTTTATCACCCTGTATCTCAAAAGTTAAGACCTTTAGGTCATATGTTCATATGAAGTTTTCTTTTTATCATGACGACTAATATACGATCCCGCTACGTCCAGCAAAAAAAAAAAAAAAACTATTTATTTTCGAAAACTTTATCACCCTGTATCTCAAAAGCTAAGACCTTTAGGTCATATGTTCATATGAAGTTTTCTTTTTATCATGACGACTAATATACGATCCCGCTACGTCCAGCAAAAAAAAAAAAAAACTATTTATTTTCGAAAACTTTATCACCCTGTATCTCAAAAGCTAAGACCTTTAGGTCATATGTTCATATGAAGTTTTCTTTTTATCATGACGACTAATATACGATCCCGCTACGTCCAGCAAAAAAAAAAAAACTATTTATTTTCGAAAACTTTATCACCCTGTATCTCAAAAGCTAAGACCTTTAGGTCATATGTTCATATGAAGTTTTCTTTTTATCATGACGACTAATATACGATCCCGCTACGTCCAGCAAAAAAAAACAATAAAAATCGTTCCCTGAAATATGGACATTCATTTTGGAAAGTGCCTGTATAGCGGGTTTTATTCAATCAAGACAGCCATATTCCGCTCTTTATACTATACTAATTGGTGATTGTAGGGGTAAACGGGGCTCCCTCCTGAGACCTTACGAAAGGACTAAACTCGAAAAGGGGGGTGCCGATCGACGGGAAAAGGATTTTTCTAATCAACTGTCTAGGTTTCGCCGCAGACCAACGTCCGAATCCGATAAGATTAGCATTTGAATTAAAAATTCACGTTAGAGCGGACTTTGAGCGCTTATATCTCCCGAACGGTTAACGCTACGCCAAAACTATTCATGTCCGAACATATTCTCCTCGACGAGTACTTGGTTATTTTGGGGAAAAAATTTTTTTCCGATTAAAACTAAAAAATACAGCGTCGGGGCGCCGACGCCCAATAAGACGGCGCTTTTCCAAACGTCACCGCCGAACCGGCCGTATTTACAATGACGATTTCCAAAATTTCAACCTTCCAACGCCCTTCTAAACCGGTTATTTTTTGCAAAACATCCCCAAAATACGTCAAAACAGATACTATATCTTTCTATATGGCAACACGATATCCCGACTTTACGAGCTCCGGTGGCGCATCGGAACGGGCGGTGGTCCACGGCGCTAGAGGTACGGCGTTCAAATCTCGACGAGGGGTACCATGGCTTTTTTCTTTCGTTTTTTGTTTTTTTTTATTAATGATTGAAAAGAATAATATATAAAATAAAGAAGTCTTCATTTCAACGGCGACGAAACACAAGAAATAATAATTAAAAAAACACGAGGAATCATTAAATGCGTTAAAGAATTTCCAATTTTTTACAATTGTCCGATTGGAAAAACGTTATTATTTATACTAAAAATCGTTTCTTATTTTGTGGTTCAATAAATAACACAAGTAGTAATGATTACAAACATCTCTCCATGTCTAAAAGTAATTTAAAAATATGAAACAAGTAAGAATAGTTTAATTATCTGTATGTCAGTGTATTATCGAGATTATACTAAGTATATATCTACATATTTTCGAAAGAGCCAAAAAGTCTTATTTGTATACATTCAGGGGAAATTGAATGTCAATATTTTAGGGAACGATTTTTTGATGTATTTTAAAAAGGAAACTTATATAAACTTATATATGAACGTGTGACCTAAACGTCTGTCAAAGTAGGTAGCTGAAATTCCGTACGAACGCCACTGGTGGAATTAAAAAAAAATGGGGAACACTCAATAATGCCTCTTGATACATACTACACGTATACCACGTTTCATTAAAATATCTAAAGTGGTATTACAGGAATTAATAAAAAACTATTTATTTTCGAAAACTTTATCACCCTGTATCTCAAAAGTTAAGACCTTTAGGTCATATGTTCATATGAAGTTTTCTTTTTATCATGACGACTAATATACGATCCCGCTACGTCCAGCAAAAAAAAAACTATTTATTTTCGAAAACTTTATCACCCTGTATCTCAAAAGCTAAGACCTTTAGGTCATATGTTCATATGAAGTTTTCTTTTTATCATGACGACTAATATACGATCCCGCTACGTCCAGCAAAAAAAAAAAACTATTTATTTTCGAAAACTTTATCACCCTGTATCTCAAAAGCTAAGACCTTTAGGTCATATGTTCATATGAAGTTTTCTTTTTATCATGACGACTAATATACGATCCCGCTACGTCCAGCAAAAAAAAAAAACTATTTATTTTCGAAAACTTTATCACCCTGTATCTCAAAAGCTAAGACCTTTAGGTCATATGTTCATATGAAGTTTTCTTTTTATCATGACGACTAATATACGATCCCGCTACGTCCAGCAAAAAAAAAAAAAAAAAAAAAAAGATCTGTAGTCAACGACTTTGACAGGTAAACATTGAAATTCCTAACAAATTTCCTCTCTTCTA